>CAUYQV010030475.1:0-12523 GCA_963574575.1 Galagoides demidoff | reverse complement strand
GTCCACGTTCTCTCTTCACTGTCTTTGGTTTAAAAAAAAAAAAACCCTGTTATATGTATCTTTTAATAAGAACCTAGCTCTTATCCATGAATGGATCAACAAACTGTGGTATATGTACACCATGGAATACTACGCAGCCATTAAGAAGGATGGAGACTTTACGTCCTTCATGTTCACATGGATGGAGCTGGAGAATGTCCTTCTGAGCAAAGTATCGCAAGAATGGAGGAAAAAGTATCCAGTGTACACACCCCCTATTATGAAACTAATTTATACCTTTTATATGAAAGCTATAACCTAATAGCCTAAGAATATGGGGAGAGGGAGGGAGGGGGAGGGGGGAATGGGTGGAGGGAGGGGGATTGGAGGGATCACTTCTGAGGTTTATCTTACAGGGGTACAAGTGAATCTTTCTAAGAGTAGAATTTGAACGTTTTAAAACAATCACTGAGAAAATGGCATGAAGGCTGTGTTAACCAGTTTGATGGAAGTATTTCGGATTGTGTGTGAAAACCCCACACTGTACCCCAGAGGTGCAATTAATGTACATAGTTACCATTCAATAAAAAAAAAAAGAACCTAGCTCTTAATTGCACCAAGCACGAGAAAGCAGCACGAACATTTTACTTTCCCAAACATATATATCATTTAAAACGTAAAAAAAATAAATAAATAAAAAATGAGGAAAGCAGATGCAGAATTGTCTAGGGAAATGGCCGGTTTTATGGTGTGTTTGTCATCTTCTCCTTCCTCGTCTTGACAAAATATGTAGCACAGTCCAACAGCCCATCAAGTGCGCCACTGCTACCCAGTGGAGATGGTAATGAACTTAAGACACCTGCGTAGGAGTTATAAACATGTAGACACTTCTAACACTAAAAAAAAAAAAAAAAAAGTAGAAGTATTTTGTAAAGCAAAAATATTCAAATGCTGTGAGAAATGGCCACGTTTGGAACCCAAACGGCTGTATGAATACGTTCGGTTTTACCCACATGCTGTTTCTACGAGATTTACAGCTAGTTACGGGCTTTAATACTCTAGTCCTGATTTGCTTAGAAATAGTTTGCAAGTGCTTTGAGGAAGTCCCAAGTGGTATGTATCAGGGGCCCAAGGCAGCCACAAACAGACCCTTTCCCCCGCTTCCTCCTCATTCTCTTTTCCCATGACAAAGACGTTCTCTCCAAAAGTCCCTAATGCTCCTAGCAAGCTATGCAATGTGCCCATGTCCTCTGACCCCTTATAAAAGGGGTCTCTAACTGGCCCTTGCACTGCCCAGGCCGGTTATCTCTCCCCATTCAATAAACCTGGCCTGAACTTCTCCCCTGTGGCCTTGCCTCTGAGCACCACCGTTTATGCTTTTCCTTGTGTGTTGGGGGATGATAAAATCATCACAGGCAGATAGATATGATCACCCCAAACAGCAACTGCCTGCCAGCTCTTTTTTTTTTTTTTTTTTGCAGTTTTTGGCCAGGGCCGGGTTTGAACCCACCACCTCTGGTATATGGGGCCAGCACCCTACAGCTTTGAGCCACAGGTGCCGCCCACCTGCCAGCTCCTTTCCGTTTGTATTTCTAAGACTTTGCATGCCCTTAGATGGACTTTTTCTCATGTGAAAGTGAGAATGTTTTCTCCGTCCTCTTTCATATTTTAAGGATTAAGATATTTCGGTATCCTCTGCATTTCAGGGCTGCGAAAGGCCCTCGGCATCTCAAATATTAATGTGGCTCACACTGATGGGACTTAAATAGCCTCTTTAAAATCTAATCTATAATACTCTGCTTATTTACTGTTCCTTGACAAGGACCAGACCTAATTGAAAAAGAGTTTCTCCAGACATTAAGTATTCCGAACAGTCAAGTAAAGATAAGAAGGAAGTATTAAAGGATTAAGGGCAAACAGAAAATGATGAGGAGGGCAGGACAGAGAAAATTAAAATAGCAAGGAAGTGAGATTTTGAAAAATGACATTTGCGAGGGATAAACGAAACTATCAAAGTTCGACTCTATCATAGCATGGTTTCTGCAGCGTTTAAAACACATGCTTCTCCTTCACTGGGGTGACAAGTTGTGCTCAGATACTACACGTCCCTGTGCCATTCACCAGCGTCATCTGTAGCTCCCCAAGGCAGCCAGGTAAAATATGAGTGCGTCATTCTCCCACAAAAAAGAACAGCCCAGGTGGCTTTGGGCCATGCTTTCTAGCAAAAACAAAAAAGCACAGAATTGAAACTACTACAAACAGTACTTACATTTCAATGCCTTCTTTACTCCCAGTTCACCGTTAATGTAAAAACATCTTCAAAAAGTACTGATTTCCTGAAGCCTCGTTCCTTCTTTTCAAAAGAAAACGTGTTTTCAAATTCTTGGGAAGAAGGGCAACTCTGTGACTTCCCCAGGTGAAGGGTCCATTCAACCCCAGTGGCAGCCATCGCCAGCTGCCGGGCCTGAGGCAGCCGGGCTTTGCCACTCTTGGATATTAGCAGGGAAAAGCAGGTATATTGTCAGATGAAGTATCACCCCATGATGGCCCCCAAAAGAGGTGTTAAGAGCTGTTGCGCAGTCCCGTGCTGGTCAAGAAAGAAGACAGTCAGCTTTAGTAGGGAACTCACACGCGCTGCCTGATTTGAGCTGAATTGTGTGTCGTCCCCCCCCCCACCCCGCCTAACATTCATATGGGGAAGCTCTTTTACAATTTGATTCTGTCCTTCAATGTTCATGCATTGGAAACTTAATCCCCAATCCGACAGCGTTGGGATGCAAAACCTTTGAGAGGTGATTAGGATATGAGTGTTCTGCTCTCATGAATAAATTATGTTATCGTCACCAGAATGGCTTTGTTATCCAAGTGAGTTCAGGCCCCTCTTGCTCTCCTGGGCCCTGTCTCCCTGGGTGATGCCTCCCATCCTGTTATGAGGCAGCGAGGAGGCCCGTGCCAGATGCAAGCCCCTGACCTTGGACTTGCCAGCCTCTAGAGGTGTGAAATAAATCTCTGTTCATTATAAATTACCCAGTCTGTGGGATTCTTCTATAGCTGCACACAATGGACAAAGACAAGCCCAAGCCTCCAGAGTGGAGGGTGACTATTTTAGAGATAGGGTTTTTTAGGAAGTATTTAAGATTAAATGAGGTCTGAGTGGTGGGCTCTAATCCAAGAGGCTGGGGTCCTTGCAAAAGAGGAAAGGAAACCAAAACCTTCTCTTTATCTCTCTGTACAGTGAGAAAAAGATCATGTAAGGACACAGCAAGATCATGTGAGGACACATCTGGGCGGCCCAAAGAAAGGCCTTACGGAAGTCAAATTTTCCAGCTCCCTGACCTTGAATTTTAAGCCCCATGGATTCTCAGAACCATGAAAAAATAAATGTCTCCTGTATAAGCCACCGAGCCTGTCGTGTTTTGTTATGGCAGCCCTGGAAGATTGCCCAACATGCAAAGAAACTTGTTTTTCTTTTCAGCAGAGATGTCCAAGGAAGATGTCATTATCCTGAACATTGAGGGACATTACCCACTTCCTGAAAACCAAAGCTTCTCCATAACCTACCTCCTGAATGGCAACAGAGCATAGGCAGTGACTGTGCGTGTGGACCCCAGACCGGCGGTACAGCATCCCCCAGGCACCTGCTAGAGATGCAGAGCCCAGAGCCCAGCCCACACCTACTGAGTCAGAGGTGCCAGGAGCGGGGGTCCACTACCTGCACCTTCACAAGCCCGCCAGGCGATTCCGGCGCTTACCAAGCGTGAGGACCGCTGCTGTATGCAGTGCTATTTTTAAGTCTCAGCTGAGCACAGAGAACATGACTGTGATTTGGGTGTAGCCCATTTGACTAAAGCAAATCACTTCAACTCTGAAGTGGCTTTGCAGCAACGCCAGCACGATACCCTCGAGCACCTAATGACACACCTTTGAGAATCTAGAGAGAAAATGCAAAAATGCACAAATGCAAATTTTTCCTTTCACTTTTCGGGAGGCTCCTAAACACAATCTGAAGCCTGTCCATGTATTATTCCAGGAAAGGAGTGTCTCCTTTACCTTTTTCCAGGCCTCTTCATCTGATCTTCACGGTAATCGGCAAGGTCAACAGGACAGGTGTTGTGATTTACAGCACAGCACTTAGAGGCTCAGAACCCAAGGGTCCCGCCCTGACTCACATAGGTAGCAATGGGCAGGGAGAGCTCATCTCTAGAACTCTGCTCCATCGTCAAACTCTTTGCTCTGCATTTTGCTCTCCCCCTGCCCCCTCCTTGATTCAGAATGTTATTACTAGAAATAATAGCAATTGACCCGATTTGCTAATGCAAAGCAGAAATGTCCTATTACCTAGGAGCAAAAGCACATTGTTTCCACTGAAACAGAAATCAGCTGGAGAGAAAGCTCTCCCATGCCCTTTCCTAAATGGTTGGGGGACCTGGAAGAAGTTATTCAATGCACAGATTTTCAGGAAGCCTCATTTCTGCCTCTAGGTGACTAACCTCGTGAATGCTGTCAAATTTAGTTGATTACAAAGAACTTAGTCATGTGCGTTGTAGAAGGCTCAAAGTTTTGATTTTTCACCTTTCAATTTGCTATTTTGGTCTAATATAAATCCTCAACACCACGGAATAGCTTCAGTTCAAAATCACAAACATTTATTCGGTAGCCACTTTGTGCAAAGCACCCTAGGAGCTGGGGGAGGATGTAATGAGGTACAAACCATTGTCTCTGCTCTCAGGAAACATTAAAACTTGAAAGTGAACAAAGACATCATCTGAGTAGGAAGGTGTTAAAGCATTTTCAATATGGCAGCAATAATCCAGCGGGTCAGAAGTTCCAGAGGCCCAGATTTGGGACTGGTGGGAAGGAGGGGGGGTCAGTCTCAGAGATTGGTCCCTTACCCCATGGGACCTGACTCTGTCTCTGGGTAGAGAATGTCAGAACACAATTAGGATAGCTGGTTGGTGTCTGCTGCTTTATATGTGAAGAAAATCCCACATTTTGTCAATGGAAGTCTTCTTGTGTTGACCGTTATAGAGTTTAGAGGAAAGCCCACTTTCCCAAAGCAGTGCTCAAAGATAAATTCTCTCATCATTAAATAGATGACATTGGAGGGTAGACCTAAGAGGTGTGACGCCATAAATGGTTAAATCCATGTTTTAAAATAGTAATCCTGGGGGGCACCCATAGCTCAGGGCACTGGCCATGTGCACCAGGGCTGGTGGCTGAGGCAAGAGAATCTCTTGAGCCCAAGAGTTTGAGGTTGCTGTGAGCTATGACATCACAGGACTCTACCAAGGGTGACAAAGTGAAATTCTGTCTCAATAAAAAATAAAATAAAAATAGTAATTCTTATAAAAATAGGTGCTCCATTAATGTTTGTTGAATGAATGAATAGATATTATATTCAACTACTTACTGTCTATCCACCTAGTTCTGGCCCAGCGCTTTGATTGTGAACTAATTATCTGATTCAGTCCCTTTTTTAGTAGATATCAAAGGAAACCATAGCTAGTTCCCAATTTTTTTTGCCATTAATACTGTGAGTTTTGATAGTGACAATGACATCCATGATAATGTTAATAATATGGGTGATATTTATAAATATATAAATAAACAAGGATAATATTTATTGAACACCAATAATAACCTAAAACCTTACAAAATTTTCTCCGATTTTCATACAACTCTGTAAGTTATATGTTGCCATCAAAGTTTTGTAGATAAGGAAATTTGACTTCGGAAATACTAAGTGACTTTTTCACATCACTCCATTGGTAAGTGTCAGAGCTGGAGTTAGCATCCAGCTACGTCAGGCTCCAATGTCTGTGCTTATTTTAAATTTTGAGCCTATTATTCATTACAGTCCTATACAGCAGATTTGATTCCTTGCTGTTTCTTATGAATAAAATTCTTCCTGAAAACTAAACATAACGACCTTATATAAATCATGCTCATAGTTGGCAACGTCTCAGAGGAAGACCAATTATAGAAGGTCCATGCTTAAAGTTTGGAGATGATTTAGTCCAAATTCTATGCTGTATAGAAAACTGAGACCCACAGAAGTTCATTCACCTAAAGTTGGCTTGCTGAAGGGGAGATGGTGGGTGACATGGGCAGAAGCCATGTCTTCCATGACAGAAACCTGGTTCAAATCCAGGTTCAGCCTTTTGTGTGTGAACTAGAGCAAGGTCTTGACTTCAATAGGTTTCCTCACTTAGAATGGATATATCTACTTCATAGAGCTCTTCTGAAAATTATGATTATACATATATTATCATATCATGTGTTATGATATATATCATCTAGCACAATAAATTACAGCCATTATTATGTAGTAAAGTCACTAGAATTACTACATGAATTCAAGCCCTCTTACACTCAATCCAATATATCTTACAAGTCCTTCTTCTCCGTGGAAGAATTTTTTTTTTCCTGCAGCTTTTGGCCGGGGCTGGGTTTGAACCCACCACCTCTGGTATATGGGGCTGGTGCCCTACTCCTTTGAGCCACAAGCACCACTCGGAAGAATTTATTAATCTCCACAGGATGGCTCTTACTATTGATTCAGTGCTCAATCCTGAAATCCAAATATTCCATCTTCCTCAAGACTATTTTGGAGTGCAGACTGTGAGGTGCATTCAAGGAATGATCCCCAACTGCTTCTCCTCCCTTCCTACAACAGCAATAGTCCTTCCTCCTTGCTCCCTCTGCCAGAAGTCACATAGCTTGTGTATAATTTCCTATCTTTTGCCTAAAAGCACATACTCTTGTCTCCCTAAAGTCAATCTTTACCCCCACGTACATTCAGCTTATTAGGAATATTGTTTATGATAAAACTCCTTTTACTTCCCCTCAACCTTGCAATATGAAAATATTCCCACTCGCTGTCCCTGCTCATTTGCAATGTTGTTTAACATAGCAACACTGTTTAGGCACTGTACAAATAAAGCTGTTCACATGTCAGGTGCTGGCTGCAGTCTTCAGCTGCGCCAGACCTTCCGATCCCATCTCTTTATCTTTCATACAATCTATGTCTCTTGTGTGATTTATTCTCTCAGTTCCCCACCAGTCCCTCTCTGGTTCTTTTACTCTTCTCTCTGGCTCTTGAAAACTGTGGCTTAAAGTAGTGCAACTCCAAACAACAGTACTGGGGGTATATTTGTTGCTTTTTAATTTTGACACAGCACAGACTCTAACTGCTGCTTTCTGAGAAGGAAATGAGATGATGAAAGAAGGAAAAATGGAGCCTTCCAAGATGATGAAATGAACAACCCCCAAAACACAAACATGAATATTTCAAAAATAGACTTGAAAACATGAGTATATACGTTCAGGGCTTATCAAGCTCCTCCAGAAACAATGGAAACTGTGCTCAGAAGGAAGGAGAAAATTACTTTTGATTATGTCTATTAATATGCTTCAGGGTTAAGCACAAAATACCCTCCCACATAAACACAGCCAGTTTCTCATTAAATTTATAAGACGAGAAGTTAAAAAAGTGGCATCTGCAAATACCATGAGGAACTAAGTAAATTCATCCACACCCTTCTTAAAGCCTTCCACGGCTCTCCATCACTCTAAGGATGGACCTTACACTCCCTAGAATCATGGCGTGACTTCCCGATGGGTCCTCTCTACTGGCCACTCAGTCTTTGTCCCCATCACTCTGCATGCTCACTCCTTAGCATTGGCCTCCAGGTTCTCAGAAATGCTGTCCCTTCTGCTGGGGATAGGTCTTCATTTTCATCAAAAATAAAGAAAAAGGCTCCACACAGGTAGCACAGTGGTTATGGCATCAGCCACATACACTGAGGCTGGCAGGTTCGAACCCAGCCCAGGCCTGCTAAACAACAGTGACAACTGCAACAAAAAAATAGCCAGGCATTGTGGTGGGCACCTGTAGTCCCAGCTACTTGGGAGGTTGAGGCAAGAGAATCATCTAAGCCCAAGGGTTTGAGGTTGTGGTGAGCTGTGATGCCAAGGCACTCTACCCAGGGCACAAAGTGAAACTCCGTCTCAAAAAAAATGAAATAAAATAAAATAAAAATGAAGGTGCAACTGCTTTAAGCTCTGGCAGAAGCAAGATGAGTTTTTAAGGTGAGGGGATTATTTCAAGAAGTGGGAACTCTACTCGTGGTTTGGAATAAGAAAACCCACCATTGGCAATCAAACCATTTAGGGAATTAAAAATACACAAAAGTGAAAATGCATCAACGTTATGCAAAAAAACAGGGTAATTTGAAAAGAATTATCAACTTTTAAAAGCATATTACTCAATCAAAGATAGAAACCAATGGTTTGCAATCATATCAGATTATTAAGAACTTGGTTTTTATAGTCCTCGTACTCCACAGCCACAAGGCTATAACAGACTGCAGTAAGGCGGCCGTTTCACCGTCCAACTGCAGTGTGCTAAAAAGTGTCTGGAATGAATAAACCTACAGGATCAGCATATCCCTTGCGAGGTAAGGGGACACATCTTGAATATTTGTAAATGACAGAAATGACTGTCACAGTTCCTTTATAAATTGGTTTTGACCAAATGTTATTGTACAACTTTGTTAGTGATAAAATTTTGAAAGCTTTCCATTATTTTTGAACCACTACACTCATGCATGCCCACAGACTAAAAGAAGCTGTGAAAAAAAACATTATTCTTGTAGTTAGTAGGGTTTTAGATTTACTTAAATCCCCTAATTTTCTTTGTCAAAGTAAAATTATTTTGGTCATCTAAGCCAAGAACATTAGTCTTGTCATACACTGGGCGTATAATTTGAGGTAAGTCACCTAAGCTTTTTTACCTTCATTTAGAAAGCAGAGATCATAATTCTGATCTCAAAGACTGATATGAGGATTAAATAATACATTTATATTTTGTTTGAAAATGCCAGCTAAACTGTAAAGCGTAATACAAAATAAACGATTATTATAACCGTATTAATTTGCAAATGTTCTCTTCTCTGAAGTTCTGTCCTTGGTAGGCCTTTCCTGAGGTTCCCTGTGTAAAATAGCCTGGCTCCCCACCACTCAAGGGAACCAGATTCCCTCCACCCCTGTATCAGCTCAGTTCTTATAGCACTTTTCGCTACCTGAAATAAATATTCGTAATTGGTTTAGATGTTTATTGTTGTTTGCCCACTAGACTATAAGCTCCATGAAAGCGGGAGTTTGTGGGTTCATTACTGGATCTCAAGCTCCTCAGAAAGTGCTCAGCAGAAAATAGGCACTCAGCGTGTATCTCTGGAAAGAAGAAAAAGAGGGGTGCAAGGTGGAGCAGTGTCTGGTGACGAGTGTGATCCTCCCAACTCATCATGAAGAGATCAACGTGAATGGCCAAAGAGGACCAAAAGTATAGTAGGTAAATTAGCTGAGCCCCCGTGATTAGTGATTTCATTCATCCCCAGTCCTCAGAATTCAGTACTGAACCCGGAAGAAAACCACAGAGCTTACTTAATGGAAGTAATTTTGAGTGGCATCTCCTACAGCACGAAGTCTATTCTCTCATCAAATGTGGGTGAACAGTGAACTCTCCTTTTGAAAGTTGTTGCTTTTGTGTAACCATCTGATTCTGAAATCCTCTCCTCCTGGTCTAAGTATTTGTGTTTGCTCTTTCCTCTCTAGCGGATTTTAAAATACAAATCACTGCAGTAATTCATTTTTTATTGTTCTCTTGCTCAGCTTCAACACATGTACAGTAGTCGTGTTCCCTCTTCAGGGGGATAATGGCATTTTTGGAGATTTTACTGTCGTCATTACTCTCTCCTCTTTATTAAGAGACTTGACTTTAATCTTCTGCTTTAGCTATGTGGTTTATCTTATGAATATTAATATACAACCCAAAGGGATCTATCCGGTGAATATGAAATAGAAAGAGCTTTCTCATATTGAAGAAAAAGAAAGGCATTTCCTGGTATGCACATCTTTCTGGGGTGTACGAGCTCTAATTTAATCAGCATGGAGTCATCATGTATGCCACCAGCACTCCAGGCCACAAAGTAATTGAAATGATTCAAGCTTGTTTAATAAAGTAATTTCAATTATTGCAGGAGTTGAGTCAGAAAATGTCAGCTGTACAAAGTTTATGCTGCCTGAAATCAGCAGTAGGCCACCAAATGCTCATATAGAAAGGGCCATTGTGGGAATGAGTTGTATTTTTTTAGGCTTTGAAATATCTTTGTTCACATGAGACAATTTTTTTTTCTCTTGACTAATCTGTTAATCAAGAAGCCTGAATTTTTTTTTCCTGAAAAACAGTATAAAGAAATTTACTCATAGCCAAGAACTTTGAACTGAAATGGTCACAAAGTCCATCCTCTTTCATTTCAACATAATCATCCACTGATACTTTGCCACAGTCTCCACCACTCCTCTATGTCTCAATCCGAGTCATCATTTATGTTTGGAGCTTTTGATGACAGGAAACATCTCTACGTGGTTTCCTTCGAAATATTGGAAAGAAAATTACACAAGTTTTCGTTGTAAAAGATAAGTGTATTACACGTAGTATTTAAAGGCATTTTTCATCACCAAATAATGCAAAAACATCTCAGCAGTTGTCAGTCTTTCATGAATGACAAACTCTAACATGTTTTCTTTCAACTTTCTTTCCTTTCCTCTTTTCCCTAAGGTGTTTTATCCTTCTAACTACAACTTCTCCTGACATAGTTTACCCATTCGAGGCCTGTAGACATACTACCTCAAACTATGTATTCCCCAAATCATTGTTCTATTATTGTGTTTGTCTTGTATTTACCCTTTTCTTTGATTAAGAGACTTCTTTGTATACGTGTACACACGTAGTCTGCTTAGTTACCATCCCAGTACCTAACACTATTCCTCACCTGCAAGTGTGAAGTAAACAAAAAGGTGGGGCATCTATTTGCAGTTCAGTCATCTAACCCACAAGGCCTCATGAAATCCTTTTTTTTTTTTTTTTTTTTTTGCAGTTTTTGACTGGGGCTGGGTTTGAACCCTCCACCTCCAGCATATGGAGCCAGCGCCCTACTCCTTTGAGTCCCAGGCACTGCCCAAGAAATCCTTTTTATTTAGGTTCATACGTTCTCCTCCAAACAGTTCTCTCTCACCTTGATCACATTTAGTTGAGGTCAACTTTATTGATATAAACAATAATCAATTTAAGAAATAAAGTAACTGTTGCCTCCAAAGATTACATGACTCTTGTTGTTTTCATCAACACTGTTGGCACACAGAGGGTGTCAATAAAATGGATACACCTTGTAAGACAGGAAAGAGCTATGTTAAAATTATAATACCCACATCATGTTTGATTCTGCAATTACAAAAAGTGCTTGAACATGACTGTATTCACCTTTTGTTATTGATTGAGTGCTACAATGTTAAAACAGTTCTTTCCTTTTTAAAATTGTGCACAGATTTTGGGGCGCTCTCTGTATTCCTTTCTTCTAGTGCAGGGAATCAACACCGTGGACATCAGCGAGGGCTGTTATTATGCCAGATAAGGACCAATTAGCAGCTGTTCTAAAAATACATCTTCTGGTGCTTCTTTGGGGACCTCCACTAATCAGCTGTAGCTATGTCATAGCCCAGTCACACTCCCGTTGACACAGTGAGGACAGGCAGTGAGACAATTGGTGTTCAATCTAGACTTTCAGTACAAAGCGGTCATACAGTACGGTCACTAAACATCTTACCAGAGTGAGCAGGAGAACTAAATATAATCTGACCGTATTTTTGGCAAAGGCAAACTTCTCCCTAAAGTTGAGTATCAGGATTCTCAAGCGAAACTTCTTCTTCTTATGAATTTGGGCCATTTGGTCTTTCCCGAAAGAATATCTCCAAACCTATATTGGAAACCAGTGGGATTACATAAGTTAACACAAAAATATTTGCTTTTGGCACAATGCTTAGTTTAACCTTTCTTTAAAAATCCTACTTCCCGGCGTTCATCGATCTGTTCTGAACCTTAGCTAATAATGCTCTCAGCTGAACACTGTTAAGAATAAAAGCTCCTGGTTTATACAGCACTTCCCTTTATAATCCTCAAAGGAGTGTGTAAATGCAAGACCATTATGAGTCCAACTTTATAGACAGGGAACTGGAGACTCAGGAAGAGTAAACAGCGAGGCCAAGGCCAGGCAGTAGTTGAGTCTGAAGGAATGAAGTCTTCCTAAATTCTAATTTACCTTGTTACCCAGAAGGCCATGTTACTGCTTTAGTGAGGAAAATGTGCTTTTACAAGTGTTGATGCTAAAATTTCCTTGTTTAGTACTTTAGGAAAAAAAAGCATTGAGCCTCTCTCGGGTCTTTGCCTCCAAGATGACAAAGAAAAGGAGGAACAATTGTGCCAAAAAGCCACAGCCATGTGCAACCTAATTGCTGCAAAAATGCCCCTGATATGAGCCCAAGGACAAAGCCACTAAAAAGTTCGTCATTTCAGGCTCAGTGCCTGTGGCTCAGTTGGCTAAGGCACCAGTCACATACACCTGAGGTGGTGAGTTCGAATCCCCAGCCCAGGCCCGCCAAACAACAATGATGGCTGCAACCAAAAAAAAAAAAAAAAAATGGCCGG
>CAUYQV010030473.1:0-13139 GCA_963574575.1 Galagoides demidoff | reverse complement strand
CTAAGGTGGTGGGTTCGAATCCCCAGCCCGGGCCTGCCAAACAACAATGATGGCTGCAACCAAAAAATGGCCAGGCGTTGTGATGGACGCCTAGGGTCCCAGCTACTTGGGAGGCGGAGGCAGGAGACTCGCTTGAGCCCAGGAGTTGGAAGTTGCTATGAGCTGTGATCCCATGGCACTCTACCCAGGGGGATAGCTTGAGGCTCCGTCTCAAAAAAAAAAATTTAAAAAAAGACATAAAACTTTATTATCAGCAAATCTGTACTTAGAGAAATGTTAAAGGATGTTCATTGAAGAGAAAGAATATGATATGGAGCTGAAATCTGCATCCACAGAGAGAAACGAGGAACATGGGAAATGGTAACTTAGAAAAGATCCATGTTATAAACTCTAAAGCAAACATTCAATTGGAAAATAAAAAGTATAAGTAACAAGCCAACTAAGAAGGTAAAAGGAAATCATAAAACTATTCAGTTGATAAAAAAGACTTTTTCTTAAATTCACATTTATTCTTTAATACAGCAGGACTTCCGTAGTTGACCACTTCCCTGGCTTGACCACCTCCTTAAATAGACCTAATTGTCATAGACTGCACATGCACCCCAGGTGCATATCAGTACAGTAGGCCCAGTTCCTTATGTTGTCCACCTCCGTATGTTGACCAGTTTGTTACATTCCCTTGGGTGGTCAACTTTACAGAAGTTCTACTGTATATTCATTACAAGTGCTCACTCAGAGACATAATTTAATAACACCGAAACAAAATAAAAACAACACCATACAGAGTCCTAGACATAGATCAATGATAAGGAACACGATATCAAAAAATTCAGATATAAAAAGACAACTCAAGGAAATGGTAGGGGCAGACTGGGTCAGTAATCTTTACTGGAGACCTACTTTGAGTAGGTTTCTTGTGGGAACTTCTTAAAGTCTGCGGGGTTTCTTTGTTTTCTATATCAGAAAGAAATAATAGAAAACACATATCAAGATGTTTATATGTGATCACATTAAATGTAAATGTTCCAATATTGCAACA
The DNA here is from genome assembly GCA_963574575.1 of Galagoides demidoff. NCBI lineage: Eukaryota > Metazoa > Chordata > Mammalia > Primates > Galagidae > Galagoides > Galagoides demidoff. The sequence continues at coordinate 12,100 of CAUYQV010030473.1, read as the reverse complement.
AAAAATGCATAAATGGTAAAAAAAAAAAAACCCACAGAACTAAAACTCATCTACATACTGCACACAAGAAACAAACTTCAAATATGGAATCAAAGATAATATAAAAGTAAAATTATACAAAAATATATGCTACAATCACATTAATATAAGATAGCTGAAATGGGTGTGTAAGACTAAGTAGATTTAAAAGCCAATATAGATACTCTAACTTAATAATAAAGGAGTCATCTGCATGCTGGGGCTCATGCCTGTAATCCCGGCACTCTGGGAGGCTGAGGCAGGTAGAATATTTGAATATTTCAGTTCAAGACCTAAGCAAGAGCCAGACCCTGTCTTTACCTCAAATAGAAAAAGAAACCAGCCAGGCTCAGTGGTGCACACTAGTCCCAGCTACTCCGGAGGCTGAGGTAAGAGCTTTGCTCAGGGCCAAGAGAGTTTGAGGTTGCTGTGAGCTATGTTGTCATAGCACTTTACCCAGGATGACAGAGTGAGACCCTGTTTCAAATGCAAAAAAACAAACAAACAAACAAAAAATCACAATAGTAAAGGAGTCAATTGCTTCGGAGATATAACCAACCTGAACACTTGTGTACCTAATAATAGAACTTCAAATTATATGAAACAAAATTTGATAAAACTACAAGAGCAATGTAAACATTCGTAATTATTTTCAGGCATTTTAATAACCCTCAATAGTAAGAGAACACATGAAAAATCAGCAATACAAATAGAGAAGATTTCAATAAACCAACTTGACCTAGCTGGGTTTGGTATCATCTATAATACTGTAATTTATTAATGTGGAAACTGAGGCACTTTGTTTAAGAACTGTCTGTTGTGCTGAATTTTCTCCTAAGTACTGATTTTGCAGCATCCGATACCATTTGGAAATACAACATATACAATTTTATTTAGATCTAACAACTTCTCATTTCTCATTTGATTTCCTAAGATAGACAGGATATTTAATCATGTGTTATCTTGTTTACAAATACTGAGGGAATTCTTAAGCATCTTTCTATACTCATGTTTTAATTCATTTTACTGAAACCAGAGCGCATACTTTGTATTGCATAAATCCTTTAAAAATTAGTGAAACTTGTTTTATATTGGTAAATGTTTTGTGTACAGTTGGAAAAAAATGTAGATTTTTATTGCCCTTTGTTGGGTAGAACATTTTATTTAGCTACAGTTTCCCATTTCTTCCTATGAATAGTGACTTTTGAGAAACCCTATATAATAAGTAAATATTATGGACTATAAGTCCATATAAATATTATGGTCTATAAATTCAACAAGTTAGATGAAGTGGAAAATTACTTAAAAGACACAAACTACAAGAGATTGCTCAAGAAGAAATAGACAACCTGTATATCATATTTATTAAATTATTTTAAATTAATTACATTTTTTTACACGAAAAAATTATGTCCAATTGGCTTCACTGGGAAATTCTTCCAAACATTTAATGAAAAATCCCACTGATTTTACATATATTCTTCCAAACAATTAAAAAGACAGAAGTACTTTCCAATTCATTTTTTAGGTCAGCGTTATCCTGATAACAAAACTAACAAATGCAGTATCAAAACAAACAAAAAAGAAAACTTGAGACTATTATCTCTTATGATAATAGATACAAAAGTTCTAAATAAAATTTTAATAAATTCAATCCAACAATAAACAAAGAAAAGATTACCTCACAGCCTATTTACTTGTGTGCCAGAAATTCAAGGGTAGCTCAATATTGAAAATATGTCAATGTAATTCATCACATTAATGAACTAAAAAAAGAAAAAATATATAATTTTAATATATGCAGAAAAGTTGACCAAATGTATCATCTAATACTAAGAAAAAGTGTAAGCAAAGTAGAAATAGAAGGGAACTGCCTCAACCTGATAAAGGATTCTATATGGAATCTACAATTAACGTCATAGCTAATGGTGAAACATTAAATTCTTTCCCCATAAGATTAGGGGAAAAAAAGGCCAGGATGTCCATCCCCACTACTTTTATTCTGTGTCGTGCTAGAGGTTCTATCTAGCACATTACACAGAAAGCAAAAAAGATGGATTTAAAGAAAAAGGTAAAACTGACTTATTGACATAACATGAATCTTGAGAATTATCTATTATCTAATGGAACCTATAAAATAGCTACTATAACGAATAAATGAGCTTAGAAGAAGTGCAGGATACAACCTAATTATTGAAAAAAAAATGTATGCGTGCATATTCGCAACAAACAATTGAAAAGTAAAGCTCAAAATATCTTTTAATAGCATAAAGTGAAATCCTCAGGGATAACTGACAAATTCTGTGCAAACCTACACATTGAATTCTACAAAATATTTCCAAGTAAATGGAGATATATTCCGTGAACGTTTATCAAAGTCCCAATATTGAGAGGTCAAATTCATATTAAGTTGATCTATAGATACAATGCAATCCCAAGCAACATTCTAGTACTTTTTTTGGTAGACTTTGACAGATGTATTCCAAAATTTGTATGGATACATCAAGGACCTAGAATATCCAAAATTACTTTTAAAAGGTTGAACAAAGTTGAAGAACTAAGGTTATCCAATTTCAAGACATTATAAAGTTGTTCTATTTAAGTCAGTTGTGCTTTTAACATCAAACAGGTAAATAAATCAGTGGGGCAAAATAGAGTGCCTAGAAATAGAGGCCTGCATACCTGCACAACTGATTTTTGATGAAACTGTGAAGGCAATAACTTGGAGAAAGTACATTATTAAAATTCTTGCTTGAAAAATTGGATATCTAAATGCTGAAAACTACACTACATATTTTTCACTAAACACACAAAAAAATGAATGCAAACAAATGAAAAACTTTGATACACAACTGAAATGACACAACCATTTTAGAAAACAGTTTGGCATTTTTAAAAAAAGTTAAACATACATTTACCATATGTGTTAGCCATACCCTCTCAAGGTATTTACCCAAAAGAAAAAAACATATATTCATACAAAGAGCTGTTTAGAGATATTCATTTATTTTTTTTTCATTTATTTTTCTTTTGTGCATAGATCATAAATACATTTATGCCATTGTAGGATTCAATGTGTTGATTATTTGTACAAATTGGAATGCTTACTACCTATTAAACAACATAACCTTCACCACTTTTACCCAATTACAAGATTAAGACATTTATGCTCTACACCTGATAGATCCAACTTGTACTTGCAGTATGCTCCATAGGTGTCATCCCCCTACCAATCCTCCCTTTACTGACCCACCCCCCTTATTCTTAAGACCCCAAACCTGAAAAGAACCCCCAAATCTACAACTAGGTAAGTGTGCAAACAACAGGAGACTATCTTGCAACAAAGTACAAAAGTAAACTACTGAAACATGCTACAGCATAGATGAGACTCAAGATAGTTATGATGTGTGAAGGAATTCAGACCAGAGAAAATAACCTAATTTATGATATCACGTATTAAAAAAGTGCTTAGAAAATGCATACCGACTGAGAGCAGACCATGTTTGCAAAATGTGATATATGTTGGGAAAAATGAGGGGAGTAGGATGGAGGAGTTAGAACAGCTAAGATGAAAATTTTGTGAGTAATGAAATACATTCCTTATTTTGATTGTGGTGATGGTTTCATGGGGTGAATGTATATATTCAAACAAAAAAAATACACATTCTGTGAAGATTATTGCATGTTTATTATACCTCAGTAATAAATACTGTTAAGAAGAAGAGAAAATACAGAAATAATCAAGCTCAGGAAACAACAGGAAACAGAAAACCTACTTGAAACAGATGTACTATACTTTCAAGTCTCCACTGGGATGGATAAGCATCAGTCATTCCACTCTATCCTTCTTTGTCCCTTTTCTCTAGACTCAGTTAAAGAAAGAAACAGAGAATGAGAAAAAAGAGAGGGAGCACTCACGGGTGCCATTCTTCTGACTGGAGTCATATTTTTATCATTTGCCTAGGGGAGGATGGATTACTTTGATTTGAAATCTGTACACATTGGACAGAAATTATTTCCCTGAAAAAAGTTTGTTAGAATATTATGAAGTGAAAAAGGAATGGATGACTGAAGTACACATTTCACATAAGTAATCATATTGATTCAATTAACTTAACATTCAACAAATATTTATTGATTTACTATTACATCCATGATGACTGGTATGGTGCTAGAGTTTCAGATTTCAGAGAGTCACTCTTGGAAGTGGTACAATGGGGGAAATGTACATCTAGAGAGATAATGAGAGAAACAGACTGGATTCATGTTCTCTAAGTTTTGGGTCCTATGCAAATCTATGAAACTATCTCACAGTGCACGCCAGAACACAAAAGCTAGAAGCAAAGGAAATATATGTACTTCAGGGCCATAAAAATAGAAAGAGAAGGCATTTCAGGGGGGATGAACAACTAGTAGCAAATATTTAGCAAAGAGGATTGAAGAAAAGTAATGTCCTTTAAAAAGAGTTCAATACAGAAGAGTGAGAAATTGGAAACCAGAACTTTAAGCACTTAATGCAAATAGCAAAAGAAAGCACAAACAAAATATACAAATAAAACAGATTAATGTGGGACAAAGTCAGTTCACGACCAGCAGAAATTGTGAAAAGAAAGCAGTGGTACATGCACCAGATCAGCACAGGTGTTCAGACTTTCTATCAGTCCATTGATTGGATAACAGGTACATCATATTTGCAGCTGGAAAGAGCTAGGTTGACAAACTCCTCTGCCACTTATGCATGAAAATTTATGTTGGCATTTAAGTTCTCTCCTCATATTCTGATCTGTTCAAAAGGTGATAATATTAGTAGCTACCTCACATATGTATTATGAGACATTCAAAAAGTAATGTGCAAAAAGCCCTTAACACAGTGGTTCTCAACCTTCCTAATGCTGCAACCCCTTAATACAGTTCCTTATGTTGTGGTGACTCCCAACCATAGAATTATTTCTGTTGCTGCTTCATAACTGTAATTTTGCTCCTGTTATGAATTGCAATGTAAATATCTGATATGCAGGATGTGACCCCTGTGAAAGGGTCATTCCACCCCCAAAGGGGTCATGACTCACACATTGAGAACCACTGGGCTTAACAGAATACTTGATTGAATGAGTGATAGAAATAGATTAGGAATTATTGGAAACCAATGCTATATTACCTATAATTTGTTAATTATAATTTTATGTATATTAGCTTTAGGTATCTTCAATATATTTGTCATGCCTTTTCTTACCTTCATAAAACATAAATGGTCATTGCTGGACACTCTTACCACATGTTTTAGCCATTCCCTATGAAGGGATTCCCTATGCAATTCTTTGCTCCTTTCTTCTCTCCAGCCATTCCCTATGCAATTCTTTGCTCCTTTCTTCTCTCCAGTGACCAGCAAAATGGGTAGCACATACTAACCTGAACAATTTATTCCTAATTGATTTTAACAATGTGCTAGTTCTCCAGGATCTCTAATGTGTAACGTACTATGTGCTTGAAGTTTTTCTGGCATGGCTTCAGATGTGAGAGAGACCCATTTATTTTAATAATTGTTTTTGAAGAACAATTTTCTTGCTATGCTTTGTAATTGTATGTAGAAATGTACAATTGCATGTGTTTTACTATTTATCTTACAATGGGTCAGTAAAAAAAGGAGCTAATCAATCACTACTTTTCCATTTTTTTAACCCTGGAAGTTTATTCCTATATGATATAGGCAAAAAGAAACTTAAATATGTCTTTGTTTTGAGTAAAAGTACATGTGAAACAAGATCTGCTCACTAATAATGAAGTGAATGTTGTGTTATATTTATTCAACATTTTCTAGCTTTGTATTTTTAGAATGATATTTATCATTTTTATAATCACATATATCCTAAGTACTGTACAATTTACTAATTTCAGGTTAAAATATGATAGTGCAACCACAGAACAAGAGTCATTTCTGGATAACGTTTTTCCCCATAGTTTTTAAGGCAGCCTCACTCTCTAATCAGAATTTTGAGCCGGTCAATTGCTGAACTAGCAAACTGTTTGTAAGTTACATATGGTACTAGCCGAAACTGCAGACTTTGCAAGACTTTCCAAGAATTTCAGAAATGGCACAAAAGGAAATATTAAGCATATCCAGTAGTAAAGGTATGATGAGGAGGACACATTCAATGGCAAAGTAAATTTGTTCAGAAAAAGAGCAGCACAGGCAATCAAGATAACCAGTGTTACCACATTGCCCTGAGAAAGGTATTGAGAATTCCGGCCTCCATCTTTGCTAGAGATAAACTCATCTCTTCACAGCTCAAGACATCCAAAATAGAAAATGCTTGATTCTTACTCTCTCACAAATGGGTGAAATAACAAACCAAGCGAAGGAAGCATTTTTCAATGGTCAGAAAAGCCACCTTCTACCTTCTCACTCCGTCCGCCTAGAAATACTTCAAACCAATACAAGTGCCATATGAAATTAAATGCATTAAATTTGATCATAATAACTTTGGACCAACAACTTAGCAAACTAATGAAAATAGCTTCTAACTTGGAAATATTTCTTTCCATTTGGAAATATTCCAGCCATGAAAAAAAATTTTTGAAGAAAATATAGAAGGCAACTAACAATCCTTCGTAAGTAAGAGAAGTGAATAATAAATAAAATAGCATACTGATGGAGAGGAAAGATGCATGACTGACTTTTCCAGGGCTATGTTGCATGGGCCTTTTGGAAGTTGGGAATGATTGGATTGGCCAGAGTCTGTTTTGTTGTGCATGGAGCTTCCTGTTAGCTGGCCAGACATAGTATGTTATTAAGCAATTTGGGCCAGACCATCATTATTTTCCATGAAGAATTTAAAGAAGATCTTGACTTGAGCTTATTGCAAGAGGAGTCATGCTGTGCCATGTAGTATAAAAATATCATCAGTCTTACGCCACTGGCACATTCAAACACCTAGTGGGATAAGCCAGGCATCAATGATCAAGGTTTTATATAAGGTAACAGCTGCTTTGGTCAGACAGTTAATTAAATATGTTAATTTCCCACACAACCAACAGTAGCGACAGCAGATCAAAGAGGGATTTTATGACATTTCTGGGTTCCCTCCTATACCCAGGACGATGGATTGTGCCCACATTATCTCCCAATCTCCTTTGTGGAGTGATGTTGCCTTTCCCCTTTGGAAATGGCCTGTTCTATGACACTGCAAATATTGTACATGCTTTGGTACCACACTAACCAGTGCCAGTTGTCACCACTCCAGTCTTGAAAGGCTGTTTGGGTCTGATCCCATTGCTAGTGTTTGGTTAGTCTGTAAATATCACAAATCATGCTGAAGGCGGGGAATGGGCTCTTTCTCCATTTGTGTCATTCTAACTTGGCTTTTGTGTTTTATCTTTGTGGAGCTGATAGGACACAGATTGTAAATCACTGCAAGAACAATGACTAGATGCTATCCTAGGCATGTAGAAACAAGGAAAGCATGTTCTAGGCGGTGTTATGGGTTAATCACACAGAGTACACAAAACTCAGAGTACATGTCTGAACATAATACTCAAATGCACTCATGGTGTTACAATATGGTACAATGTGTAACACTAAAAGGAAGAGAATGTTCTCACTCAAGTCATGAAAAATGCAAATTATAATATCTGGGTGTTACAGATATAACCGAGATGTGGAACCATTTGCAATACTTTTGGGGTCATATGGAGATTCACATGAATCCTCCTTGAGGATTCTGGGAATATTGCACACTGTTTATAACAAATGCTTCTCCTTACTGCCTATTATTTGCCTAAATGAAAGGTTTACCGACTCTGTGATGTTGAAGAAAAATTGGAGCAGGTCAGCAGTGGTGATTAACATTTCATAGTACTATCATCCTATAAGCTTCTCAGAGATCTTCAAAATACTCATAGTTGCTGATTAGGTAATCATCACTACAATACATACATTCTCATGCCTAATGTAGTTTTTTAAGGTGGTTGATGATTATATACCACATGTACTGGTAACATTGTTTATAAACATCTATGCTTAAAATCATCTGTACTCCATATCATTATACCTGAAAGCAAAGTGTTGTAATTGCCATATGTCTCTATTTTCTCATTTGTAAAATGAGGGGCTTGAGGAAATAAACATCAAGATTACATTCAGTCTAATATTCTATTTAAAGCAATGTAATAGAAACACTATGGCCTACCACTAACCAGTTGGTGACTTTGAGCAATTCATTTAATTCCAAGTCTTCATAAGTTTTTGTATCTAAAGACATAATATATGTGAATATAATTATCAAATTGCAAAGTCTTAGAAAATATTAGCTGTTAATGTTTTAAGATTTGTAATTCTATATTTTTAAGATCTACAATTAATTCTTTCAATAAAGGATACAAGTTTGATTATCTCAAAAATCTCAGTACAGTAGTGAATATTTAAATGGAATGTCTGAGTACCTGTGTTAAAGGATATGAGTAGTTGGAAGGACTAGCTACTCTAGAATTGAAGGTAGAATATTCAGAACTTTACATGAGAACATAAATATCATCTCCCTGCTCAGTCTGAAATTGAACTGGATAGACCATTACATGGAAAATGACCATTCTGTTGCTTACTACTAGATGGACATAAGCAAAAAGAAGTACAACAAAATATAAGTACAGTATATGTATGGAAAAGAGAACTATGAACACTGTGGAAACTCAGTGGGGAATGCTGAGATAAAGATTAAAAAACAGAGTGACAAAAAATGATATTGCAGGAATAATTCACACACTTTCCAGGAAAGAATAAACCATTCTTTATTACCATTACCTTATATGGATACATTGTGATAGTAATATAATTATATGGTGGGGGTATTCAAATTATTCATACATCTCTTGGAAGCCTTTCATTTTTATAAGATGAGTATCCCATAGTTCTTGATATATCTTGAAGAGTTTTCCCTCTACAGGTAAAGAAAGCAATGAGGGCCAATGTTTATCAGGACCAATTTCCAACGATAAAGGAAATGGTTGGATAAGTAAATATGGTAATTATTTCAGAAACACATAAGCAGATTTTCCTTGGTGAAAAAAAAGGTGGCAAAGAAAAGTCACAGTACTTCATTTATTTTTTACATATATGAATTTAAGGAGCATAAGTACAGGTTTTTTTTTTATTCCTTATAGCATAACTATGTACATTAATGCAATCATGGGGTACAGTGTGCTGTTTTCATATATATTTTGAAATACTCTCATCAAACTGGTTAACATAGCCTTCATGTCATTTTCTTAGTTATTGAATCAAGACATTCATACTCTGCTTTTAGAAAGATTTCACTTGTACTCTTATAAGATTAACCGTAGAGGTGACCCCCACCAATCACCCTCCTTCCCCCATCCACCCTCTTCACGTCCCCTCTCCCTCCCACTTCCCATATTCTAAGGCTATAAATAGGTTATGACATTCCTATTAATGCTATGAATTAGTTTCAAAATAGGGCTGTGTATATTGGATACTTTTTCTTCCATTCCTGAGATACTTTGCTAAGAAGAACATTTTCTAATTCCATTCATATAAACATGAAGGAGGTAAAGTCTCCATCTTTCTTTAGGGCTGCATAGTATTCCATGGTGTACATATACCACAATTTATTGATCTATTCGTGGGTTGATGGGAAATTAAATACTTTAATGACACCTATGCATTGAAGAAATTTGCCATAACCAAACCAGCTCTCCAGGATATTGTCAGACCTATTCTCCATAATGACCAGTGCAATCCTCCACCACAAAAGTAAACTAACTCAGAAACTATTGATCAAACTCCAACTTCTACAGTGGTGAAAGGATTAAAAACATCCACTGGACTTTCAAACAACACAATACTTAAAATTTTAATCAGGCTTATCAATAATTTCAATCAATGTGAATGGCTTAAATTGTCCTTTAAAGAGGCACAGATTGGCTGATTGGATACAGAAACTCAGTCCAGACAACTGTTGTATACAAGAATCTCATCTTACCTTAAAAGACCAAATATAGACTCAGGGTGAAGGGATTGTCATCTATATTCCAGGCTACTGGAAAACAAGTACAGTTTTGATAGATGAGTATATCGGATAGTGGTGTTAAAAATCGCCTGAATAATGTACGTTGTATTCTTGAAGTCATTTCTCATCCCTCACTTCCATGAACCATTCCAAGTCTCTAATGTCCATTATTCTACAGTCTATGTGAAGATATGTGGTATTTCCCTTCCTGTGTCTGAGTTATTTCACTGAAGATAATGACCTTCAGTTCTGTGTTGCTGCCAAATGATTTCATTGTTATTTATGGCTGAGTAGTGTTCATGGTATATCTAGACCATGTTTTCTTTCTACAACCATCTGTTGATGAACACTTAGGTTGATTCTGTATATTTGCTAGTGCTGCAATAAACATACTAGTGAAGATATTTTTTATATGATAATTTTTTTTCCTTTGTGCAGATATATACCCATTAGTGAGATTTCTGAATCAAATGGGAGTTCTATTTTTAATCTTTGAGAAGCTCCACACTGGCATCCATAGACGTTGTACTAATTTACATCCCCCCCAACAGTGTAAGACAGTTTTTCTTTCTCTGCATCTTTACTAACATTTATTATTTTTTTTTACTTTTTTTTTTTTTTTTTTTTTGATACAGAATCTCACTCTGTGGCCCTGGGTAGAATACTATGGTTTTGTGATAGCTCACCACAACCTCAAACTCTTGGACTCAAGTGATCCTCTTGGCTCAGTTTTTTAACTTTGAGGAGAGACAGGGTCTTGCACTTGCTCAGACTGGTCTCAAACTCCAGAGCTCAAGCAACTCACCAGCCTTGGCCTCCCAGAGAGCTGGAATTACAGGCATGAGCCATCTAGCTGCATCATTTTTTTGACTTTTTATAATAGCCACTCTCACTAGTGTAAGATGATATATTACTTTGGTTTTAATTTGTATATCCCTGATGCTTAAGGTTGATGGATGCTTTTTGGGCATTTGTATGTCTCCTTTAAAAAAATGTCTATTATTGTCCTTTGCTCACTTTTATGGAGTTATATTTTTGTTGTTGGTGTTATGTCATTTCAGTTCCTTGTAAATTCTAAATGTCAGTCTTCTATCAAGGCTATGGTTTGCAAATATTTTCTCCCATTCTGCTGGTTGTATTTTTTTTAACCTTTTGTTCTTTTGCTATCCAGAAGATGTTTAATTCAACTAAATTTCATTTGTCTGTATTTGTTTTTGTTGCTTGTGTCCTTGAGGTGTTAGTAATAAATTCTTTGCCTAGGCTAATGGTCCACAAGAGTTTTACCTGTTTCCACTTAGTATTGTTTTATCTTCAGGTCTTAAATTAAAGTCTTTAATTCATCTCAAGTTGGTTTTTATGTATGATGAGAGAGAGCATCCAGTTCCAGTATTCTGCAAATGGAAATCCAATTTTTCTAGCATTATTTACTGAAGAATTTTCTTTGTCTAGTGCATGCATTTGTTGATTTTATCAAAGATATATATGTATATATAGCTTACTATATGTGTTCTCTGTTCTGCTCCATTATTCTGAGTCTATTGTTTATTCCAATGACAATACCATGCTGTTTTTATTATTATAGCTTTGAAGTATAATTTTAAGTCTGATAATGTGATACCTCCAGCATTATTCTTGTTGCTTAGGATTTCTTTGACTATTTGAGTTTTTTATTGTTTCCATATGAACTTCAGGGTTTTTTTGTGATAAGTGACATTAGTAATTTGATAGTGATTGCATTGAATCTGTAGATTACTTTGGGCAGTGTGATCATTTCATGGTATTAATTCTCTTATCTATGAATATAGAATGTTTTTCCATTTCTTTGTGTCATTTACGATTTTTTTCATCACTATTTTGTAGTTTTCCTTGTAGAGCTCATTTGCTTCCTTGTTTAAATGTATTTTTAAGTATTTTAATTTTGTATAGTGATTGCAAATGGGATTGCTTTCTTGATTTGGTTCTCAGCTTGATCATTATTAGTGTTTCAAAATTCTACTGATTTTATTATGGTTATTTTATATCCTGAAACTTTAGTGAATTCATTTATTTATCAAGTCTAA
>CAUYQV010030471.1:0-16832 GCA_963574575.1 Galagoides demidoff | reverse complement strand
TATTTCACTTTGCATACCAAACAAAGGCCAATCTACAAGAAAGAGAAGGCAACAATTTGTCACAGATGACCAGGAATAAAGAAAGAGTCAATTTTTTTTTTTCTTTTGGGAGGAGGGTGCGGAAGAAGTTTTCTTTAGTTTATAGTTTTAAATATCAGAATATTCCTAAATAAATGTAAAATATTTAAGAATCTGTGTTTTAACAAAGGGGTAAAACTCCCCCGAACTACAATGAATTTTATGTTTTGTTCTTTTCTAATTTTTTCCACCCATATAATCATAATCATTGCATAGAAACCACATTATTTTTATTCTACTTTTCCCATTTAATGCTATTTTATTAATTCCTTTAATATGATAAAATGTAATTGTTCATTAAATAAGTTGCATAGTACTCCATCATGTTGATATCCTCATAATTTATTTAACCCTCAGTCCTTAGCTGTGCGTGAAAGTTTCGGGTTTTTTTTTTCTTTTAAACTTACTGTATATATATATTTTTCTTTCTCTTTGAATAATTCTCTTGAGGAAGGTATTTAGGTAAGGAAGGTGGTTGTGGGTCAAAAGATTATAAATGTTGTAATCTGGATATGTGTCCTAATACCCCTATAAAAGAATACCAGAAAAACGACTTTCCTGCTATCCCATTGGAATAAAATGGGTTCACTCAGGATTCTAGGATAAAGTTGTCATTCCTAGTATTTTGAACTCTACATTTTATAAGACAGAATCTGGTGAAACTTTTTTACGGATGGATGAAGACAGGCACAGTAATAGCAGTAATCATTATTCATCTTGTTATCTCATTTGGTTGCCGTAAAATATTCTGAACTGAGGCTGAATGAGATTAAGTGACTGTTCCAAAGTCACTTAGAGAGTTAATGGCAGGCCTCAGCTAAAATTTGTCTCCTTATTTCTAGACTACTATTCTAGGGCAGTCATATGTAGAATTCTAATAATATGGATTTTTATCAATAGAAAGTTAGGGGTTAAGAGGGGAGGTCTTGACTGCCTGGGATCAAATACAGCCTTACTAATCTCTAGCTGTATGGGCTTGGTTCAGTCCCACGAACATTCTGAACTTCGCTTTCTTGAACTAGAAAATGGAAGTGATAATAGTAATTATTTTGTAAGGATGTTGTAAATAGTAAATTAAATGATGGATGTAAAGAAGTTACATAGTGCCTGCAGATAGCATCATTTTAGTTAAATATGAGCACACATCTAAGGTCTAGATCTTTGAAGTTAGCAAGAAAGTTAACCCGATTAACCGTCATCAATCGTTTCCTTCAACACAACTTTGGGACCCAGGATATGCCTTTGAGATGTTTGTAGTTAGAGTTTCTATATAGAGAGCTTGTATTTTTGCATCCCTAACGTTTTCTTTTGGCCTCGTAATGAACTAATTTATTAGAGAGCAAGGCTCCCTTTACAGGCAGCTATGGCTGTTATGCTTCTTGGTATATGTCGCTGTAGTCCTATAGTTTTAGCTCCTTATTTCAGATCCAACAGGATTCCATTGCTCCTTGTGTATGCCTTCCAGACTATTGGAGGTGTTATGTCATTCTGTGACTGTGAACTAGACATGAGTCATACAAGCAAAATTGTATTGGAACATCCTTCAGTATTTCAGGTTTACTTATTGCTTTGTTTTGGACAATGATATACTTTGTTTTACAGAGTTACAATGCATGATGTTGTCCAAACAGATAATGCTGGAAGTCAATTTATAATGCCAGCTAATTACAGCTAAACATTGTGCGGTTTGGGAGATGAATGATTTTAAAATGAAAGAAAATACACCATTGCTATGTATGATCTATGTTTATTTGGCTTTGTACCCATGATTCAGAAAAATGCTTCAAATGGAAAAGCTAACAATTTTTTATTAAGCTAACTGTATTTTTGTTAACCTTGAATATATTCAGGAACAGAGTGAACTGTATACTTGAAATATTAATATAACTTTCTCTTTGTGTTTAGCAATTTAGTGTTCAAGCTATCTTTTTTGTCATCCATATTTTCGTCTGTAAGTGAGTTGACTGGCTGCTTTCAAATGCTTCGTGTTAAATCTGGAGTTTGGAGAAAATGAACAACTATTTATTCCTTTAATCATTCATTCTTTGCCCCTTTTCACCCACAGGAAGAGCTTTCATTTTTACCACTCAGAAGTTTTGAGATCAAGGTTGATCTCTTTCTACATCAAGTCTCTAACCTCATCTTACTTGAACTCTTCAGCAGCATTTCACATGACCAACCCCTCTCACCTTCTTAAAAGGATATTTTTTCCCCAAACACAACTTTTCCCTGTTTTCTTTTGAACTGCCACTTCTTTGTTTACTTTTCTGGCCCCACAAAATATTTTCTGACTTACCCAACTTCCAAATGGTGGTGTCTGGGGGCTCGTGGTGATTACCATCTCTACTAACCCCACTCCCTGGATGATCTTAATTTATCTCTTGATTTTAAATACCCTACATGGTGCTTTGATTACCAAAATCTTGGCTCAAATTTAGATCTTTCTGTGAGGGCTCTATCTTTTTGGATGCATAAACCTATGTAATTTCTCTGCTTAATATGTATAAATGAAATCTTTATTCCTTTCCCATCGATCTCACTAGCCTTACATCTTGCTAAATGATAATATCGTTTGTGCCATTGATTATACCAAAAACAGGAATTCAGCCTTGCTTTACTTCCTTGCTTCATTCCCTGTAGCTTCATTTATAGTTAATGTGATTATTGATAGGCTTAGTTTTAAGTCTGTCATCTTTCTATTCTTTCTCTATTTCTCACATCCATTGTTTGTTTGCTTTTGCTCATTTTCTATATTATTATGGAACAGCTGGATATTTTGTATGATTCTGTTTTGTCTCCTTCGCTGGCTTATTAGCTGTGTTTGCTTTCTTATGGTAGTAGAGCTTTTGCATTTACAGTTCATTTTAATTTCTCGCCCTCTACCGCCAAGTGATTTTATACCACGTTACATATAGGAAACAATAGCTTGCTTTCATTGTTCCCTTTCTTGCCTATATTCTAATGTTGTCACATATTCTACTTCTAACATTTTATAAAACTTACACTATATTGTTATTATTTTAAACATACTCCTATTTTTAAGGAAATATAAATAACAAGAAAAAACATTATATATATATATACACACACACACACACATGCACACACATACACACACACACACACACCATGTAATTATCATTTCTGGAGCTCTTCAATTTCTGGCTTAAATCTACATTTTCATCTAGTCTCACTTTCCTTATGCTTAAAGGACTTCCTTTAATATTTATTTCTTACAATGTAGAGAGGCAGGTTTTTAATTTTTTAAATTAATTTTTTCATCCTTAAAACTTTTGTTCTTGTTTTTTGATTTTTTTTTAATGTAAGCGAAAATTTACAAATCAGGAAATTTGACATAAAAATCAAAATTTTCTGTTCTCTTTAAATATTATTAGACCCTAGATCACTTGTCTTAAATCACTGGGTCCATGTTCTTTTTTTCTCCTTTTTATTTACTTACTTGTATATTTTTGTTTGTTTATTTATTTACTTATTTAAATTTTAGAATTTTAGGAGGTACACATGTTTTGTTTACATACATATTGAGTCAGAGTTATAGGTGTTCTCTTTACCCAGATAGTGTGCACTATACCCATAGATGTGACTTTATCCACCCTTAAGTGTTTATGGATGAATTCTAACTCAGTACTGAGTACATGTGTTTGTTTCTCCATTCCTGTGATGTTTCACTTATAAGAAAGGTCTCCAGTTCTATTTAGGTTTTCACAAAAGATCGTAGATCTCCATCTTTCTTTACGGTTCAGTAGTAGTCCACCGTATGCATACACCACATTTTATAAATCCATTCACGTATTGGTGGGCACTTAGGTTGTTTCCACATCTTTATGATTGTGAATTGTGCTGTTATAAATATTTAAGTGCAGTGTCCTGTTTATAAAATGACCTTTTTTTCACTTTGAGTATATGCCCAGCAGTGGGATTGCTGGATCAAGTGTTAGGTCTACTTTAAGTCCTTTGAGGTATCTCCATACAATTTCCCTAGAGGGTGTACTGGTTTGCAGTCTCACAAACAGCGTATATGAGATCTTTTCTCTCTACATCCACACCAGCATCTCCTGTTTGGGGACTTTTGGTAAGAGCCATTCTCACTGGAGTTAGGTAATAGCTCATGCACATGAAAACCAAAAGGAAGCTGGTGTAACTATTCTCACATCAAATGAGATATCATATCAGCCTTTAAATTAAAAAAAGTAAAGAAAAAGGGTCACTACAGTCATAAACATATTCACCCATCACAGGAGTACACAGATTCTTAAAAACAAACTTTACTCAAACTAAACAAAACAATAGATAGCGGCACCATAATCACCACTGACAAAAGTGGACAGATCCTCCAAACATAAAATAAACAAAGAAACAATGGAACTGAACAGAACTCTAGAACCTAACAGACATTTACAGAGCATTCCACCCCCAAACAGCTAAATGTATGTACTTCTCTCAGCACATGAAACATTCTCTAAGATTGATCACATCCTATGCCATAAAAAATGCCTCAACAAATGTAAAAAAATAGAAATAATACCTTGTATCTTCTCAAATCACAGTGGAATAAAACTAGAAATCAATTCCAACAGAAACACTCATCATCCCCACACAAAGTCATGGAAACTAAACAACCTAATGTTGAATGATTGTTGAGTCAATGAAGAGAGACAGTTGGAAAGCAAAAGTCTTCAAACAAAATGACAATGGTATTCAAGTTATCAAAATCTGTGGGAGACAGCAAAAGGTGTCCTGAGAGGAAAATACGTAGCCTTTTAAAAAATTTAACCTTGCTGTAATTTCTTGCCTTTTTTATAGGACTTTAATTTTTTAGATCAGCTTTTAGTACACAGCAAAATTAAAAATAATGAACAGAGATTTCCCATGTATATTCTGCTCTAATACATGCACAGCCTACATAATTATCAACACCCCCAACAGAGTGGTACATTTTTTATAATTGATGAAGCTTCATTGACTAATCCATATCACCCAAAGCCCATAGTTGACATTAGGGTTCACTCTTGGTGCTGCACCTCAATGAGTTTGGATAAATGTTTAGTGACATGTGTTCATCATTGTCTAATAGTATCTTATACGGTATTTTCAATACTATTAAAATACTCTATGTTCTGCTTATTTATTCCTTCTTCTGACCCCCAAAACCCCCCATCAACCATTGATCATTTTATTGTCCCTTACTTTGCATATTCCAGGATGTTATATGGTTGGACTCACACAATATGTAGCCTTTTAAGATTGGCTTCTTTCATTCAATAGCATGCATTTCTGTTTTCTCCATGTTATTTCATGACTTAAAAATTCATTCCTTTTTGTCACTGAATAATATTCCATTATCTGGATGTACCACAGTTTGTTTATACATTCATCTACTAAAGGACATCTTGGCTATTTTCAAGTTTTGACAACTATGAATAAAGTTGTTTAGATTTCCACGTGCAGGCTTCTGTGTGTACGTAGTTTTCATTTCAGTTGAGTAAGGACCAAGGAACATGCTTGAGGGAGGGTACTATGTCTATAATCATTTTGAGTTCATTTTTACAGTAGGTGTAAAGTCTGCTCATTTATGGTATAGAAGATAGCAATTAACTTTCATTATCTTTGTGTTATCCTGCAATATTGCTATAATCATCTGTTAGTTACAGAGGGATTTTTCTATCATGTTTTCTACATAGACAATCGTGCCATCAATAAAAGGCAGTTTTATTTCTTCCTTCCCAATCTAAATACGATTTATTTTATTCTAGAATCTTATTGTATTAGCTAGGACTTCCAGTATCATGGTAAAAAGGGGTGATGAGAGGTGACATCTTTACGTTTTTCCAGATCTTAGTATGGATGCTTGTAATATCTCAACATTAAGTATTATGTTAGTTATAGGGCTTGGTAGTTGCTTATTAACTATTCCTAGTTTGCTGAGAGTTATCATCCTGAATGGGTATTGAATTTTCTCAGATGATTTTATTTATATCTATTGATATGATCATGTTACTTTTCTTCATTAGTCTTATGTGAAATATTACATTAATTAATTTTTGAATATTTAATAAGACTTGTGTACCTGGGATAAATACTACTTGGATATAGAAAAAATTGCTAATATTTTGTTATATATGCTTCTATGTTCATGAGAGATATTGGTCTGTAGTTATCTTTTCTTATAATGTTTTTGTCTGGTTTGGGTATTAGGGTATTGTTAGCTTCTTTAGAATGAGTTTAGAACTATTCCCCTTTGCTTTTATCTTTTGAAAGAGGTTATAGAATATGGGTGTAATTGGTGTAAATTTCTTCCTTAAGTGTTGGGTAGAATTCCCCAATGAAACTATCTGAACCTGGTTCTTTCAGTTTTTATAAGAATTTTAATAATTAAATTAGTGTCTTATATATTTAATTACTTATTTCTTATCTTGTGAGTTTTGACATTATGTATTTGAAGAAATTGGTTCATTTAACTAGGCTATCAAATTTATGAGCTTAAAATTGTTCATAATATTCTTTTATCATTTTTTTAATATCTATGATCTGTAGGGATGCCTCTCTTCCACTTCTGACATTGGTAATTTGAGTCCTCTTTATTTTTTTCTCAGTTAACTTAGCTAGAGATGTATCACTTACATTGATCTTTTATATAACTAGCTTTCATTTTATTGATTTTCCTTACTGATTTCTTATTTTCAATTTCATTGATTTTTTACTCTATTTCTTATTATTTACTTTCTTCTGCTTACTTTATATTTAATCTGCTCTTCCTTTTCTAGTCTTTTGAGGTAGAAATTTAGATTATTGATTTTAGATCATTATCCATTTTTAATATATGTATTTAATACTGTAAATTTCCCTCTTTCTGCTGCATCTCACAAATTTTAGTAAATTGTGTTTTCATGTTTATTTAGTCTGAAATATTTTTAAATTTCTCTTGAGATTTCTTCCCACTCATGTAATATTTAGAAGAGTGTTTTTTCATCTCCAGATACTTCAGAATGTTTTCAGTTACCTTTCTGTTACTGATGCATAGTTTAATTAGATTGTAGTCTGAGAACAGACATGGTATTGTTTATTTATATACTTTTTATTTATTAAGATGTGTTTTATGACTAAGAATGTGTTCTATCTTGGTTTATGTTTCCTGTAGGCTTAAGAAGAATGTGTATTCTGCTATTGTTGTGTGAGGTTTTCTACAAGCATATGTTATATCCAGTTGATTGATGAGGTGGTTGAGTTCAACTATGACTTCATTGATCTCTTGCACACTGTATCTGTTTATTTCTGATAGAAGAATATTGAAATTTCCAACTATAATACTAGATTCATCTATTTCTTCTTGCAGTTCTGTCAATTTTTGTATCACATAGATTGACACTTTGTTGCTAGGCACCTACTTATTAAGGACTGTTATGTTTTCCTGGGGAATTGATTGATTTTTCATTATATAATGCCCTGTGTTATTCCTGATAGCTTTGCTTGCTTGGAAGCAAGCAAATACAAAATACAAATACAAAATACAAAATTAATATAGCTACTCCATTCCTTTGATTAGTATTAGCACAGTATAGTTTTTTACCATCTGTTTATTTTTAACCTTTTATGTGTCTTTACAGTTATAGTGAGTTTCTTTAGATAACATATAATTAGTGGTCTTGGGTTTTGTTTTTTGATCCATTATGCCAATGTAGGTTGCCTTTAAGCCATTGATATTGGAAGTGATTATTCATGTAGTTTAATGAATACTACCACATATTCGTTACTGTTTCCTATTTGTTGCTCTTGTTCTTTTTTCCCATTTTTGCCTGCCACTCTTCTGCCTTTTGTTATTTTGAACATTTTATATGAGTTCATTTTCTCTCCTTTCTTAGCAAATAAATTTTAACTTTTTTTCTTGCTTTGTTTAGTGGCTTTCCTAGAGTTTGCAATGTTTATTTTCAACTGATCTAGTTCCAAATAATTTTATACTGCTTCCCAGGTAGGGCAGGTACCTTATGTTGACCTTAATTCCTCCCTCATGTTCATTGTCTTATTCCTTTCGGTCACTTTACTTACACAGTATATGAACATACATAAGTGTGTATGTTTATGTGATGATCAAATACTATTATTTTGAATAAAATATCCATTAGATCCATTGAGAATGAGAAAAATAAAGTTTTTACTTTACCTTTAGTTATTCCTTCTTCCATATTCCTCTATTCTTTATGAGAACCTGAGTTTCCCATCTGTGTTTTTGTCCTTCTTTCTAAAGAACTTCTTTTAACATCTCTTACAATGCATCTTTATTGGTAACAAATTTTCTCAATTTTTGTTTTTCTAAGAAAGTATTTTTCTTTGACTTTTTTTTTTTTTTAGACAAAATCTCTCTATTCCTCTCTTGCCATGGTGTCATCCTAGTTCACAGCAACCTCAACTCCTGTATTCAAGCCATCCTCCTGCTTTAGCTTCCTGAGTAGCTGGGACTATGTAGACCCTCCAAAAAGCCCAGCTAATTTTTCTATTTTTAGTAGAGATAGGTTCTCACTATTGCTAATGCTGGTCTCAAACTCTTGAGCTCAAGTGATCCTCTTGCCTTGGCCTAGTGGAGTGCTAGGATTACAGGACTGAGCCACCATGCCTGGTCTTTTACTTTGATCTTTGAAGGAAATTTTACATGATACAGAATTCTGTCTAAGTTGGTAAGATTTTTTTCTCTCAACACTATATATTTCATTCCACTCTTTTCTTTCTTGCTTGTTTTCTGAGAAGTCATATGTGATTTTTATCTTTGTTCCCCTATAGATCAAGTATTTTCTCTCCCTCTGGCCTGTTTCAGGATTTTCACTTTTTGATCTTTGACATTCAGTAGTTTGCAAATAATATACTCAGGTAGGTTTGGGGGCATTTATCCTGCTTCTTGTTCTCTGAGCCTCCTGAATCTGTGGTTTGAAGTCTGGCATTAATTTGGGAAAATTCTCTATTATTATCTTCTCAAAAAAATTTTTTTTCCTTTCCCTCTTTCTTTTCCTTCTGATATTTTCATTGTGTTTGTTATATCTTTTGTAATTGTACCATAGTTCTTTGATTTTCAATATTTTTGTTTTATTTTCTCATCTTTGTTCCTTTTGTGTTCCCGTTTTAAAGGTTTCTACTGAGATATTACCAAGCTCAGAGATTTTTTTCCCCTCAGGCTTGACAAGTCTACTAAGATAATCTTTATTTCTGTTATAGTATTTTCTTTTTATTTCCAGCATTTCTTTTTAATTCTTTCTTAGGATTCCCAACACTTTGCTCACCTTGTTCATTTGTCCTTGGGTGCTTTCTATTCTGACCATCAGACCATTTAGCATATAAATTATTGTTGTTTTAAATACCCTGATAATTCCAATATCCCTGCCATGTTCTGTCCCTATACTTCTTCTTTCACTTCAAATTATGGGGATTTTTTTGCCTTTTATTATGCCTTATATTTTCATCTTGATAGGAATTGCCATGAGTAGGGCTTTAGTATGTGATAGTTAGGTGTGGAGTGGTGCGTAAAGTATTCTATTGTTCTATGATTAGGTGGGAGTATTTTTTTGTTTAGTTTTGGTTGGGTTTTAGGGATGCTTCGGACAGTGAACTCACTAATTCTCTTATTTATTTGTTTTTTAGTTTAATTTTGTCATTTTAGATAATTTCTATTGCTGTATCTTCAAGTTCACTAATATTTTGTTTTTCCTTATTTGTTTTCAATATATAATTTACCATGTATCCAATCCAGCATTTTTTTCATCTCAGATATTGTATATTCATTGTTAAAAGTTCATTTGGGATCCTTGTCTTATCTGTCATGCTTCCTTCCATTTAACATACCAAGTCTTTTTTTTTTTTGTCTTTTAAACATGTGGAATTAAGTTATAATAACTATAATAATTTTGCCTGATAATTTTTACATTTCTCTCATTTCTGGGGATGTTTATAATTATTTGAATTTTTGTTCATCATTGAGTGTATTTTCTTGCTTATTTGCACATACAGTGTGTTAGATATTGTAGATTTTCTTATTGGATGCTGGATATGTGTATATTTCTATGAATTTTTTTTTCTAGTTTGTTCTTGGATGTATTGCACTTATGTAAAAAGACTGATCCTTTTTCTTGCTTTTAGAATTTAGGATCAAAAAAAGAAGATTGTTTTTAGGACCAATGCATTCTCAACACTGAGGCAAGATCTCTCTATCCAATGTTCTCTGAATTATAGATTTTTCAATTTGCTGTCAACAAGGACTATCCCCAGCTCTATGCAAGTATCAATAATTATTCCCTCTAATCCTTTCAGATAGTTCTTTTCCTAGCCTCAAGTAGTTTTCCCCCATGCTCTGATCGGTATTTAGCTAAAGACTCTAAGAGTATTCTATGTACATCTCTCAAATTTTTCCTGTCCATTTAAAGCTCTCTCATCTCTGAAATTTTATCCTGTGATTTTTAGCTGCCTTGGATTCCCTGCTTTCCTCTCCACAAAAGTTTGCTACAAACTGTGTTTGGACCTGTGTTTTCCCTCCTCTGTGCTATAACTTGCAAACACTGTTAAGGCATTAAGTAGAGGTTGTCATAAGTTTACTTGATTTGTTTCTTGTCTCCTAGAGAACAATATCCTCAATTGCCTAATAGCCAACATTTTAATAATGTTTGCTTTGAATACATTATCCAGTTTTTAAAACATTTTTAGGCTGAAGGGTAAATCTGGTTTCTGTAATATGTCTTGGCCAGAAATGGAAGTCTTTTCATTTTCTTTCTTATTTTCTAATGGATCTGAGCATTATATTTGCAAACTTAGAAGTGATTTGAGGCTTACAATGATATTACTTTCTTCAAATAAAATTCACATTTGCTTCTGCAGGTATTGGAGCATACTAGCAATTTGAGAACATCTTGCTCCAATTTCAGTTGTTGCTATGCTTGGTGCTGGAGATCAATTCCTGTGATGGCTCATCTAATTCTAGTTGAGTCTTAATCCCAGGGTGCTGACTTTGGGAGTCAAAACTCTCTGGGATTCCAATGTCATGGATGTTGAATGTATGTTATTGTTTCATAGATTCCTGAGATCTTTTTTTTCAAAAGACATAAAACCCTCGTTGAGTACTTTCTGTTGTTCTGTTGACTTAATTTGCTGGGGCTACCATAACAAACTATCACACATGGGTGGCTTAAACAGCAGAAACTTACAGTCTTTCAGTTCTAAATGCTAGAAGTCTGAAATCAAGGTATTGGTAAGGTTGGTTCTTTCGAAGGGGTTTTAGGGAAGGATCTGTTCCAAGCTTATAGATGCCTATCTTCATGTTCATGTGATATACTCACTGCATGTATATGTCTGTGTCAAATTTCTCCTTTTTATTAAGACACTAGTTATATCGCATGAGGGCCCACCATAATAACCTCATTTTTAACTTCATTACCTTTGTAAAGACTCTATTTTTAAATAACATCATATTCTGAGGTACTGGAGGTTAGGACATCATTGTAAGAATTTTAAGTGTATACAATTCAACCTATAAAATCTACCTTAAAGTTTACTAAATTCTATCTTCTGTCTTATTTATTCTTCTATTGATCCCTCCAAGGAGTTTTAAAATTTCAGTTATTATGCTTTTCAGTTACATGATTTCCATTTCTAATATAATTTCTTTCTTTCTTTTTTTTATTAAATCATAGCTGTGTACATTATTTCAATCTTGGGGTACAATGTGCTGGTTTCATATACAATTTGAAATATTTTCATCAAACTGGTTAACATAGCCTTCACAGTATTTTCTTAGTTATTGTGTTGAGACATTTATATTCTATACCTAGTAAATTTCACATGTACCCTTGAGATGCACCGTAAGTGTGGTCCCACCAATCACTCTCCCTCCATCCATCCATCCCCTCCCCTCTCTCTCCCCTTTCCCCTTCTTCATGGGCTATAATTGGGTTATAACTTTCATAAGCTGTAAATCAGTTACATAGTAAGGCTGAGTACGTTGTATACTTTTTCTTCCATTCTTGAGATACTTTACTAAAAAGAATATTTTCCAGCTCCATCCATGTAAACATGAAAGAGGTAAAGTCTCCATCTTTCTTTAAGGCAGCATAATATTCCATGGTATACATAAACTACATTTTATTGATCTATTACGAGTCAGTGGGCACTTGGGCTTCTTCCATGACTTTGCAATTATGAATTGGGCTGCAATAAACATTCTGGTACATATATCTTTGTTATAATGTAATTTTGGTCTTCTGGATATATACCTAGTAGTGGAATTGTAGTATTGAATGGCAAGTCTATTTTTAGATCTCTAAGTGTTCCACATCCATGCCAACATCTCTGGTTTGGGGATTTTTGTGTTGTGGGCTAATCTTACTGGAGTTAGATGATATCTCAAAGTGGGTTATAATTGGGTTATAATTGGGTTATAATTGGGTTATAACTTTCATAAGCTATAAATCAGTTACATAGTAAGGCTGAATACGTTGTACTTTGATTTGCCTTTCTCTGATGATTAAGGATGATGAGCATTTTTTCATATGTCTATAGGCCCTGTCTTCTTCAGGGAATTTTCTCTTCAAGTCCCTTGCCACCCTGAGATGGGATCATTTGTTCTTTTCTTGCTAATATGTTTGAGTTCTCTATGGATTCTGGTTATTAAACCTTTGTCAGAGAGATAATCTGCAAATATCTTCTCCCATTCTAAGGGCTGTCTATTTGCTTCACTTACTATGTTCTTGGCTGTGCAGAATCATTTATTTCTTAACAAGACTCCTCATTTTCTTTGTTTCAAAGGGATTTATATTTGATTGTTGAATCATATTTATGCTGGCTGCTTCAAAATCTTTGTCAAATAATCCCAACATCTTAATGGGTGCATGTTATCTTTTCTCATTCATGTAATGATTTATACGGTTGTTGATATGGCAACAATATTACTGTGTCTTGAACATTGTATTAGAAGGCTCTGGTGCCTACTTAAAAATTCTCCTTATACAGATGTCACCATGTTTGGGTTCAACATGCAGGTCCTGAACTACTTTCTTTGTGGGTTGTGGCTGCAATGACAGGTTAGTTTTCAGAGGAGGCATCTCCAGATTTCAGAGATGAAATGCATTTCCCTGGGTCTAGTTGTCATCAGAAGGACTCTTCTTTGCTACAGGGGAGGAATGTGCCTGGGATATCTTCTGCTGCTCAGTTGGGGTTGGCACTGAAATAGGCCCAGATGACCCTCTGCCACTGGAACCATATTTGTGATACTCTGGAATAATGTGTCCTTTTTGCAGTTGTGGACTCCCCTGCCAATCTGACTATCTCTTTCCACCTTTTGTAATTTTTGTAATTTTCTTATGGTTGTTATAGTTATCGTTATAATTCATGAAGATGAGCAGAGAGAGCAGTCTATGCCATTTGCCAAGACCAAAAGTCATATATTTATTCTTTCTAAAAATATATTTTCAGTTATTCAATGAATTTTGAGTGGGAAACAAAATATGCACATAGACGTGGTCTCCTGTCTTCCATACCACATTCTTAACTTGGAGACTGACAGTTGAGAACTTTTCTCAGGCATTTTTTTTCCCCACAGTGGAATTTCTTGAGAACAAATAATTGCCATTTTGCATGATTTTAGTGGATATTTGTTGCCTGGTAGGGCACAAGGTGGATGAACTCTGTGATCATTGACTTGTGAACTATTGAGAAGCTGAAGTGTGTAAAAGCCTAGATAATAAATGCAGTTTATAAAGTAAAAGGAATAAGTACTTCCCAAGAATGAATAAGGTAATGTTATGTCTTATTTTGGTGGAGTGTGTGTGTTATTTTCTTCATCTTTAAAAGTTTCAGTCAAATATATCTATTGCTTCAGCAATAGAAATTTAAGCTATTATATCTTTCTCTTTCCATGAAACACATTAATCATTTTGTTAAAATTTTGTAAAATATTTAAACATCAGTCCTTGATTAATAATTAGGTATAAAATATTTCACCTAACAGCCACCAACACAAATGCCTCTCATTTTTAATTCTGGCATCATGGGATTGCTTCATCTGCCACTGTTCAGAATCTCAATCAGGGAGAAAGGAATCTTAAAGGTTGTTATTAAAATCACTTAGGAGTTTATGAGAGAAATAGTTCCATGGATTTTATGTAGAAAAGCAGCGTGCCACTTTCAACTAATAAACATTAATTAGCACAAATAAAATTTTATACATGATATAAACCAATCCACAAACTTGCAAGTACTGTGTATATGCCCTGCAGTCTGACAGTCTCGGCAAGAGTAATGAAAACAAGGTACTTTCTGTTGCTCAGAGCCTGGATGTGGTGATAACAAATGCACATATGAAAGGATTAACTAAGAATCATCAGCAGTAAAGACTGAGTCCAGGGAATAAAATACCAAGGAAGTGTGGGTTGGAACAGTCATAAAAGGCAGGAGGAATACAAGCTCGTATTTGAAAGACGAACTTTGGAATGGCACAAGAGAGAAAATAAACCCCAAAAGTGGGATGATAGACCAGATCCAGAGGGGAAAGGAAATTTGGCTAGTGTTTTCTAAATGGAGGAGAGAAATTTCCTTAGGGAAGAGATGCAGGTTTAGGGAGAGGTAAGGAAAAATCATAGGACATCATCCTGGTCCTCAGAACAACAATGATCGTTTTTATCACCAGGTATGTAAGCTCCCCTGGGATAAGAATTGACTTTCACGTTCTGTATTCTCAGCATCCGGCCTTCAAAACTTTTGCAGGATGGTTAAATAAAGAATGATAGAAAATCTAAGCTTTATTTCCTCATCTCATGGATAAACCAATCATGATTCTTCTCTACTTTGCTTCTTCCTCCTCTTTTTTCCTCAGAAGTTCCAATCCCTACCACCTTGAGCCCAGCCTCCCCTGCAGTCGCCCTGCACTGAATGTGCAGAGCCACTTTTCAGCGACACAGGCCTACTTGAAAGTAGCTTTTCATAGGATTTTGAGTGAAAAGTTCCCTTCCACAATTCTAAAATGGGTTCCTATTTTTCTTCTTTATGACTCATTTCCATGATGATTTTCATTTTATCTCACTTTCCATGGCAAATGTGTGCTCTAAAAATCCAGCTCTGAATGTTTTTTTCTAATTGTAAGGTTTTTGCTTGGACTTTCAGTAACAGGTAAGCAACATATTTGCTAAAATGTCTTTTTTGAGTTTTTATGTGTGAGATATACACACACACTTTTAAAGGTGTTTCAGGTCCACAGCAAGATGGAGCAGAAAGTACAGAGAGTTCCCATGTACCCCTCCCACACCCAGTCTGAGCCTTCACCATCATCAACACCCTGAACCAGAGTGGTACATTTCTTACAAATGATGAACCTATATTGAAACATCATTATCATTTAAAGTCTATAGATAGGGTTCACTTCTAGCATTATACATTCTATGCTTTTTGAAAAATATATAATGACGTGTATCCACCATGAAATTATAGAATAGTTTCATTGCCCTAAAAATCCTCTGTGCTGCCTATTTATCCCTTCCCCACCCTCTCCCCCATCAACTGCTGATTTTTTTTAGCTGTCACCTTAGTTTACTTTTTCCAGAATGTAATACGGTGTGTTGGAAGGTGCAGTGTATAACACCTTCACGCTGGCTTCCTTCACTTCGTAGTAATGCTTTTTAGTTTCCTCTATGTCGTTTTGTGGCTTGATAGCTCATTACTTTTTAGGGCTGGGGAATATCCCACCACCTGGGTGTCCCCACGGTCTGTCTATCCATTAACCTACTGAGGGATCTTGGTGGCTTTAAAGTTTTGGCAGTTATAAACAGAGATGTTTCAAATTTCCAAGTTTTTTGCACAGACTTAAGTTTTCACTTCAGTACAAGCGAACATGACCATAGGATTGTATGGTTTGAATATGTGTTTTAAGAAACTGCCGACCTGTCTCCCAGATTAAACCCTACAGTACGCTGTGGACTTTGGGTAATAATGATGTGCCAATGTAGACTGATAAATTAGTAAGTGTGCCCCTTTGGTGGAGGAGGTTGATAATGCAGGAGGCTCTGCCCATGTGGGTCCAGAGATACTGGTTATATGGAAATTAACTCTTTATAACTTCTGCTCAATTTTTCCGTGAATTTATAATTCCTCTAATCAATAAAATCTATTAAAAATTCTCATAATAATGTCTGAGGAAAGAAAAGGAGGCTCTTTTAAAAACAAAACAAGAGAACCTATAAATATTTAAAATCCCTTGGAGTCAGGGACAAGGCGTGATTTATCTTTCTGACCCTTCAACCTTTCAAGTAACTGGTGACTACTTGGTGACACAGGCCTAGTTGATTTATTCCATTTCTGTTGTATCTTTTCTTTCCCTTAAGTAGACAACACTGCCACATGAGATGGGCTCAATATTCAGTGCTGATTGGTCCTGTCATCAAGTAGTTTTTTCATCCTGACTTAGCAATGAGCTAAGTTACCTTCTTGCTAGTGCTATCTATCTTGAGAAGTAATTGATTCACTCAGGGTAGTCAACCACTAATCAAATTATAGTCACAGGTACTTAATAAAGGGGATATATTCTGCTGTGTTAAGGCAGTTTCATTGTGTGCAAATATCACAGTGATATTACTGTGCGCTGCTGTAGACTTTATACAGCTGTAGACAGTGCTATAGGCTAACCTACATTTATTTTTTAAAGTTTTTCATTCTTGAACAATAAATTAATCTTACTTTGCTGTGTTTTTATTTTGTGAACTTCTAATTTTTTTTTT
>CAUYQV010030469.1:0-59288 GCA_963574575.1 Galagoides demidoff | reverse complement strand
GAGCCTCAAGCTATCCCCCTGGGTAGAGTGCCATGGCATCACAGCTCATAGCAACCTCCAACTCCTGGGCTCAAGCGAGTCTCCTGCCTCCGCCTCCCAAGTAGCTGAGACCACAGGCGCCCGCCACAACGCCCAGCCATTTTCTGGTTGCAGCCATCATTGTTGTTTGGTGGGCCCGGGCTGGGGATTCGAACCCGCCACCTTAGGTGTACGTGGCTGGCGCATTAGCCGATTGAGCCACAGGCTCCGAGCCCCAGCTTTGTTTCTATTACGAAGAATTACCTTGGATATAGAGTTTTTTTCCTTTTTTCTGCTTCCATATGAAACAAATAACTTTTTTTCCCAAATCTTCAAAGTATGATGTTGATATTTTAATGGGGATTGCACTGAATCTGTAGATTGCTTTGGGAAGTATAGACATTTTAACAATATTGTTTCTTCCCAGCCATGAGCATGGTATGTTCTTCCATTTGTTAATATCTTCTGCTATTTCTTTTCTTAGGGTTTCATAATTCTCTTTGTAGAGGTCCTTCACTGCTTTTGTTAGGTACATTCTTAGGTATTCCACTTTGAAGCTACTGTGAAGGGAATTATGTCTTTGATTAGCTTCTTGACTTGGCTGTTATTGGCATATACAAAGGCTACTAATTTGTGGACATTGACTTTATACCCTGAGACATTACTGTATTTCATGATCACTTCTAGGAGTCTTGTGATTGAGTCTTTGGGGTTCTCTATAAGATCATATCATCAGCAAAGAATGAGAGTTTAACCTTCTCTGTCTCCACTTAGACGCCCTTTATTTCCTTCCCTTGCCTGATTGAAATTGGCTAGAACTTCCAACATTATGTTGAATAGTAGTAGCAATAGAGGACATCCTTGTCTGGTTCCAGTTCTAAGTGGAAAAGCTTTCAGTTTTACTACATTCAGTATGATATTGGCAATGGGTTTGTCATAGACGGCTTCAATCAGTTTAAGAAATATACCACCTATCACTATTTTCTTAAGTGTTCTTGTTAGAAAAGGATGCTGAATTTCATCAAATACTTTTTTTCATCTATTGAGAGGATCACATGGTCTTTGTTTTGCTTCTATTGATGTGGTGAATTGCATTTATGGATTTGCATATTTAAACCAGCCTTGCATCCTTGAGATGAAGCCTACTTGATTCTGATATATAATTTTTTTAATGTATAGTTGTAATATATTGGCTAGGATTTTATTGAGTATTTTTGCATCTATAGTCATTAGTGAAATTGGTCTATAGTTCTCCTTTTTACTTGGATTTTTTTCCTGGTTTTGGTATCAGGGTAACGTTTGCCTCATAGAACATGTTGGAGAAGATTCCTTTCTTTTCAATTTTTTTGAATAATTTCTGCAGTATGGGTATGAGCTTTTATGTGAAGGTTTGATAGAATTCTGGTGCAAAGACTTCTAGTCCAGGGAATTTTTTTGTTGGAAAATTTTTTATTGTTTCTTCAATCTCAGTATTTGATACTGTTTTGTTCAAAAGATCTATATCTTCTTGGTTAAGTCTAGGGCAGCAGTTCTCAACCTGTGGGTCATGGACCCACAAGAACTTTATTAAAGGGCCATGGCATTAGGAAGGTTGAAAACTACTAGTCTAGGGATAGAGTGTGATTCCAGGTATTGATTTATTTCCTCTACATTGTCAAATTTCTGAGCATAGAGCTTCTTATGGTACTCAGTGATGATCTCTTTTACCTCTGTGACATCTATTGTTACTTACCCTTTATCATTTCTGATTGTGGTTATTAGAGATTTTACTTTTCTGTTTCTAGTTAACCTGACCAAAGTTTTATCAATTTTATTTATTAACTTGGATGGAGTTGAAATATATTCTTCTTATTGTAAAGTATCACAAGAATGGAAAGCAAGTATCCAATGTACTCACTACAAATATGAAGCCAGTAGATGACATAATGCATGCTCATATAGGAGAAAAACTCATTTCAATTCAAGTTAGGGAAAAGAGGAATGAGGGAGGGGGAGAGCGGAGGAGGGGGTAGGATGCTCCCACTGAATAAGCACAGCGTAGGGGTGTTTGGCACAGCTTTTGGGTATGGGACATAACTACAAGAGGGACTCTACCTAACAAATTCAAATATTTTGACCTAGTTATTTGTACCCTCACATTAAATTTTTAAAAAGAAATAAACAACAACCAATAAAACTGCAAAAGCCCAGGTGCAATGGCTCACACCTGTAATCCTAACACACTAGAAGGCTAAGGCAAGTGGATAGCTCGAGCTCACAAGTTCGAGACCAGCTTGAGCAAAAGCCAGACCCCCATCTTTAAAAAAAGCTGGGTGTTATGGTAGATGCCTATAGTCTCAGCTACTAGGGATGCTGAGGCAATAGGATCACTTGTGCACAAGAGTTTAAGGTTGCTGTGAGCTATGATGTCAAGGCACTCTACTGGGAAAAGAAAGTGAGACTCTGTCTCAAAAAAAAAAAAAAGAAAATAACAAGTGTTGTTTAGGACACGCAGAAACTGTAACCTTTCTGCACTGCTGAAAGGAATATAAAACAATATAGTCACTATGGAAAACAGTATGGAAATTCCTCAAAAAATTAAGAATAGACTTATCTACCATATGAGCCAGAAAATCTACTTCTGGATATATATCCTAAGGAATCAAAAGCAGAATTGTAAAGAGATATTTGCATATCATGTTCATTGCAGCATTATTCACGATAGCCAAGAGGTGAAAGCAGCCCAAATGTCTATCTATGGATGAATGGACAAACAGAATCTGGTATGTACAAACCGCGAACAATCATTCAGCCTTAAAGAGAGAAATCTTGTCACATGTTACAACATGGATATACCTCAAAGACATTATGCTAAGTGAAATAAGCCAATAGGCAAAAGATAAACACTGTGTAATTTCACTTACGTGAGGTATCTAATCATAAAAATAGAAAGTAGAGTTTCTTTAGGGGTTGGAGGGAGAGGGAATGGGAAAGTGTTTTTTATTTTTTATTTTATTTTATTTTATTTTATTTTATTTTATTTTATTCTTTGAGACAGAGTCTCACCATGTTGCCCTTGGTAGAGTGCCGTGGCATCACAGCTCACAGCAACCTCAAACTCTTGGGCTTAAGCAATTTCTTGCCTCAGCCTCCCAAGTAGCTGGGACTACAGGTACCGGCCACCACACCTGGCTATTTTTTGGTTTGGTTTGGTTTGGTTAGCTGGCCCAGGCTGGGTTTGAACCCACCACCCTCAGTGTATGTGGCTGGCACCAAGCCAGGAAAGTGTGTTTTAATAGGTATGGTTTCAATTTTGCAAGGTAAGTTATCTGGAGACCTGCTGCACCACAAGGTGGACATACTCAATGCTACCGATCTGCACACTTAGAGGTAGTTAAAACGGTAAGTCGTGTGTGACTTTTTTACCACTATTAATTCATTAACTTATTTATTTTAGACTGAGTCTCATTCTGTCACCCTCGGTAGAATGCCATGCCATCATCAGTTCACAGCAACTGTAGTCTCTTGGCTCAAACGATCCTCTTGCCTTAACCTCCGAGTAGCTGGGACTTCAGGTGCCCACCATGATGCCCTACTAGTCTTTCTATTTTTAGTAGAGATGGAGTCTCACTCTTGCTCAGGCTGGTCTCGAACTCCTGAGCATAAGCAATCCACCAGCCTCAGCCTCCCAGAGTATTGGGATTACAGGCATGAGCCACGGCACCCAGCCAGCCACAATTTTAAAAATATATTTTTTGAAATGTCAGACTCTTCCCTGCCTACCAGCCTTTGGTCTTGCTGTCCTTTCTGCCTGGGACACTTGTTCCTTTGCTTTTTGCATGATTGGTTCTTTTTCATACTTCCAGTTTCAGTGTGTTACCTTCTCAAAGATGCCTTCCTTGACAACCTGACTTTTGAAATAAGTCCCTCTTAAGTCTCAGTCTCAATCACTTGTGTGTTCTTTTACAACTCTTTCTATAATTTACAATTATATAATTTATTTTTATCTGTCTTTCCTGCTAAAATACAAAGTCTATAAGAACAGCAACTGGGAATCATACACCTAGCTTAGTAACAGACACATTATAGGTGTCCTATATATTTTCCTATATATAATCAAAAACTGTCAACTGGTAAACATTTTTTTCAGAACAAATAAATCTATGTAAACTGAGAATAATACCTGCTGCATGGGGTTGCTATGAGAATCAGGTATATTAACATCTCTAGCATGGGGCCTGACACAGTAAGAACTCAACCATTCTTTTCAGGGCAGGATTTTTTTTTTTTTTTTGAGACAGAGCCTCAAGCTGCCCCCTGGGTAGAGTGCTGTGGTGTCACAGCTCACAGCAACCTCCAACTCCTGGGCTCAAGCACATCTCCTGCCTCCACCTCCCAAGTAGCTGGGACCACAGGCGCCTGCCACAACGCTCGGCTATTTTTTGGTTGCAGCCGTCATTGTTGTTTGGTGGGCCCAGGCTGGATTCAAACCCGCCATCTTAGTTCTATGTGGCTGGCGCCTTAGCCACTTGAGCCACAGGTGCCAATCCAGGGGAGGATATTTTGATTGTGCCAGATCACTTAAATGTCAATCCACCTTCATGATTCTCAGGAATAATGCAAGGGCACTGGGCAAGACAGGGTTATAGGAATACTAATAAGCAGAATACCAGCATTCTTTTTTTTTTTTTTTGAGACAGAGCCTCAAGCTATCCCCCTGGGTAGAATGCCATGGTATCACAGCTCATAGCAACCTCCAACTCCTGGGCTCAAGCGAATCTCTTGCCTCCGCCTCCCAAGTAGCTGGGACCACAGGCGCCCGCCACAACACCCGGCCATTTTCTGGTTGCAGCCATCATTGTTGTTTGGCGGGCCCGGGCTGGGGATTCGAACCCACCACCCTAGGTGCAGGTGGCTGGCGCCCCAGCCGATTCAGCCACAGGCGCCGAGCCAGGAGGCTGTATTTTGATGTAGGTGCCCCCCCCATCTTTGAAGCCCCACCCATTTCTTCCCCTTAGGAATGAGCAGTTTAAACCTAGTGGACTTGGCTCAGCCTGCAGCCATCCTAGGAAGCAGAGAAGCCAGTTGTTGGGGCGGGTTGGGGGGGGGCAGGGAGGGACATATCCAGAGCTCTTTCCCAAATGATGTTCTGAAATCTCTCAGAAACTTTTTTTTTTCCATTTTAATTGTCTGATGAACACTGGAATTGAAGTTTGGAAAGCTTCCTCTGGTGTCCTTGAGTACCTTTGTGCATCTGATGTGCCAGCGGGAAGATTGGGGAGAGATGCAAGGAAGTTGTGCCCTAGTCACCACATGCTGAGTGTGTGCACTCCAGGCTAAGCACTGAGGACTCCCCAGGACAGATGGGCTCCATGTTTGTCCTCCAAGCAGCTCAGCCCCGGCTCCTGCAGCCTCCCCAGCTGGGAGAGTTTAGGACCAAAGGAAGTCACAGCACCCTGCCTGGCTTCTGCACCTCTTCCCAAGCCAGGGAACTCTGAGCTCCATCCAGTGGCACAGAGAGCCTGACCCAGATCAGCCCTTATCACCTACCCCTTCCTGCTCCTGGTTTGTTTCCAGCTGAAATTTTATCAGCTCGGGTTTAGTGGTGATGGCTGTTCCCTAATCATTTCAGACTTGTGAGTTACAAGAATAGTATAGAGAACTCACATACGATGGCTGTGACATTTTGCCACACTTGCTTTATCTTTTTATACACACATGCACATACATACACACACTTTTTTTTTAAGTTTATCTTTAAAAAAAAAAAAAAAAGGAAAGAAAGGAAGAAAAAGAAAACACCCCACAAAGGGGAAGGCCCCAAGTGGGCCGCTGCCTGTTGTTCTCCCTGGCTCCAAGGACTTCTGCATAAGCTTTAGCTGCTGGCTGGCTGATACACTTTTTTTCCCCCCTGAATACTTCATTGTGTGTTTGGTAAGAACAGGGCATTCTCTTCTGTAACGCTCAGTGAATTTGTCAAATTCAGGAACTTTCATGTTGATAGGATGCTACCGAGTCTCAGTCTGTATAAATAGCCCCGTGCCAAGGCTGGGGTCTTTGTAGCTGTTGGTGTTCTCTGATGCAGGATTCAGTCCAGGATCATGTTAGAGACCTGGTCATCACCTTCACTCTGCAGCAGTCCCTTCGACTTTGGTTACCTTCAGTG
The DNA here is from genome assembly GCA_963574575.1 of Galagoides demidoff. Taxonomy (NCBI): domain Eukaryota; kingdom Metazoa; phylum Chordata; class Mammalia; order Primates; family Galagidae; genus Galagoides; species Galagoides demidoff. Next base: position 53,125 of record CAUYQV010030469.1, on the reverse strand, counting down.
ACCTGGGTGTTTATTGAAAGACAGAGGCCAGATCAGGCTTATTTTATCAGGATGTGTTTTCCCTGATCCTGCGTTTCTGGTGGAAAACAGGACCGCAGCAACACGGCCACGCCCCTCTCTGCACAACAGAGCAGGGGCAAGTGGTCTCCATTTGTGCTGTAATCCATGCAGCTTGGATTTTGATCAGCCAGAACTTTTCACAGAGCACCTGGAAGATTGCATTCCTGGCACAGGGCAGAGGAGGAAGAGTCATGAGCAGGGTCCTCACCTCTCCCGTCCTGACTGATCTCTAAGGCAGCCTGTCCCCTGGCACCCTGCGACCTGCCCTGCTTGTAGCCATCTGTGGTTACATTGCCCATGTTGTGTGCTCACTCATTTATTTATCAGGTTCTGTCCTGTTGGAACACTGGCTGCACAGAGCCACACGGTGTCTGCATTATTCACAGCTGTGGTGACGGGGCCTGAAGCAGGGCCGTACTCAGTGACTAGGGAAGGTGGGAGGTGGGGAAGAAGAGCTCTGGGGGTCATCCAGTCTGCAGGCTCTCATCTAGCCTGGTCAGTGAGGCAGGGCCCTTTCCTCGTACCCCCCGAGGCCCTTTGTGCAGCTTCTGGGGGGCAGGGGCACAAAGACCAGACAATGCCACATGCCTGGTTTATCCAGTGTCTCTGGAAAATAAAATTCAATATAAATGCAAATGCATGTGGAAATAAAATTTAGGTTTGACATAGAACAAACATCAGGAGCAGTGAACACCTCAGGCTTCCAGCTCCCCCCTGGCTGCAGTGGGGGTTTCCTGTCCTGGCCAGCGGGTCTCTGGATCTGCTCCTCCCCTCCCCAGGTCGGGGTTTGGTGGTCCCTGGTCCCAGTGAAGGACTGAATCCTCCTCCCCCTGCCTCTAAAGGTGATGGGGGGCCCAGAAGCTACTGCTCAGATGAGCACGTGAAGAGGCACTGTGTGGATACCTTTGGTGTATAAAGGACAAACTAAATGCCTCTCACCTTAAATCTGACAGGTCTTCCACCTGCCCGGTGTGTAGCATGACCCGTGGACATTCCCACCAGGTCTAGGACAGGCTTATGCCTGGGCAGTGGGAGGCCCTCTTTTGCCAGGACAGCTGGACTGTGTATTCCTTGCCTAAGGGATGGACTGTATCTACGTAGGCTGAGGGCACTGACCTCCAAGTTCAGCGTGGTCTCCTGCAGCCAGAATGACGAGGTGTTGTTCAGTCTCACCTACGTAAAGACCCTTGTCCAGATTCACTGACAGCTTTGAACTTTACCTGCTGCTGGTGTCCCCGTTTAAGTGGGTGGGGTAGGAGGAATAAGCAGCGTGGCAGGGAGCCCACACCTGCCCAGGCTGTGAGTCACTGCTCAGCATGCCATTCTGGGAGAGGGAAGGGTGCTGGGGGGAGGGGATCAAGTGGGAGGGAGCAGTGCAGAAGAGCTGAGGTCTCTGCAGCCTGTGCACCGTCTGTAGTGCCTGGAGCCTGTTCCTCAGAAAGATGGGGTGCAGCCCCTGTCCCGTACCTGTCCTGCACCTGTCCCACGCTTTCTTCCTTCCTCTCTGCAGGCCAGTCAGCTGGGTGTGTACCGGGCCTTTGTGGACAACTATGGAGTTGCCATGGAAACAGCTGAGAAGTGCTGTCAGGCAAATGCTCAGTTTGCAGAAATATCCGAGGTAAAACCGTGAGGCTATTTGGGCAGGTGCACCTCCAACTCTCACCACACCCTCCACCTCCTACCACGGGCTGCAGGCTGGTGTTTGGTAGAACCTGACCTCAGAGAACCAAGGGCACCAAATCCAGGGCTGGTTGTGACCCAGGCTATTTCCAGGTTGCACTGGGTTTACTCTGATCAGCCCTGTACCAGGCACTGTTGTGCCCAGACCGAGGGGCATACGCAGACCCTCCTGCCTCCCAGGGCCAGGGCCTGATTCTAGGGGTTGGCTGTGTTCCTCAGGCACTCTCACACTGTCTGCAGGGAAGCGTCTCCATAGTTCTGCCATTAGCAGATGTCACCATGAGAGTCCTGGGGCTGACTTTACACCTGTCACCGGAGACCAGGCAGGGTGTGTCCTGCCCCTCTCCTAGTCTAGCCTGCCTACAACCTTGAAAACTGGGAGCAGGAGGAACCAGGAGCAGGGAGCCAGGGCTGTGTCACCTGTGCTCTGCAGAGCCCCAGATCAGAGCTACACCAGCCTAGGCCTGGGTCTCAGGGGCTACCATCTCCCTTCCTGCATTTAGCCCTAGGAGGCTGACACCTCAAACTGTGGCATGTTAGCACCGGGGACCCAAAAGAGCCCCTCAGATACAGAGTGGGCCGTCCACGGGGTGGGGGCCAAGCCGAGACCAGAACCCAGGACGGCCCTGGCGTCTGTATCTAGACAGCCTTCTTCCTACCCTTTCCCTCTGTGTCAGTTTTGGCATTTTCCTCTTTGGGGGCTTGTTTCTGACTTGCCTTTTCCTGAGCCAGCAGGGACTCCAGTGGACACTCCTCTGGGTGAGAGACACAGTGTTAAGAAACAGCCAGGCGTGGCAGCTCATGCCTATAAGCCTGGCACTTTGAGAGACCCAGGTGGGAGGTCACTTGGGCCAGGCGTTCTAGACCAGCCCAGGAAATAGTGAGACCCCCATCACTACAAAAAAATACAAAAACTAACCGAATGTGGTAGCCTACTCATGCAGTCCCAGCTACTGGGGGCTGAGGCAGGAGGCCCACTTGAGCCCAGGAGTTGGAAGGTGCAGTGAGCTATGATGATGCCACTTGTACTGTAGCCCAGATGGCAGTGAGACCCTGTCTCAAAAAAACAAATAGGAGCTAGAAATACGGAGTGAGTCTGGCCTCTCCATCTGGTCCACAGTTCATGGCTGTCACACCTGGCTTTGTTCTGAGGCTTTGTGTCATTTTACCATTTACTGCAGTAGAGTGGGCAGGGTGCCACTGTGCTATCACATATTACCTGCAGAGCCTGTGGGGGCCCCACTCCACATCAGGCGCTGCTGGTAGCAGGATCTGCAGGTGCCTAAGGCTGCAGGCTCCCCCCCAACCTGCTGTACCCCCTAGTTCTTTTTCTTTTTTTTTTAATTAGCAACTTCCCCATCCCCCTGACAGCTGGAATGGTGGCCCAGAATTCCAAGTGATATTGACAAATTAGTGACCTAATCCATTAAGAGTAGGTTACAGTTAAGTGGCCATGTTCAAGTCCACTCAGACATGTATTTGCAGAGGAGAGAGGAGACAGTGGTGCGTGCTACCTGGGCTGGGGGTGGGGGTGTTATGTGGTCCCTCCAGCCATGCACAGGTCAGAAGTTGAGCCCATGTAGGATGTGGGTGGCAGCTCAGCCGTAAGCTGGCCATCTCGGAAGCTCTATGTCACTTTTACTGTTAGGGCAACATCCACTTTGGTTCTTCATCTGTGTTTCCAAAAAAAGACCCAGGGAAATTGGAGCTGCCAGAGGAGAAGAAATCAAGCTGAAGGGGGAGGAAGCTGCAGGTGCGTGGAGGTGTGGGGGTCAGGGCTTGGGCAAGGGGGCTTGAGCTCTCCCTCGAGGACGGGGAGGCTGGAGAAGTGACCCTCAGGAGATAGGTTTGATCATAGTTGCCCAAGCTGGGTTCTGTGGAACACCAGCTTCCCCAGACAGTAGATGATAGGAATTAGATGAAAAGGGCTTCCAGAGTCATTCTAGTTTGGGAAATGTGGGCTTAAACCACACTCACAAGTTTCCTAGAGGCAAGACCTCCTGGAACTCCCAGATACTGCCATGTGCCTTGTGCTGCCTGGTATTGCCCATCCAGGGGCCTGTGGTGGGGAGGCACCTCCCGGGTACATGAGCACCTGGTTTTGCAGTGTTCTGTGTGGCTTTCCCACCCCCTCATGCCCTGTGAGAACCCCTGAGTCAGATGTATGGAGGAACTGTCACTGCAGGTATGCGTCTAGGAAAGGTACCAAAGTGACCAGCAGAGTTTGGCCCCAGTGAACTGGAAAGCATTGTCTTTGGTCGTGAGAGGTTTCTCATGGCAGAGAGGTTGGCAGAGCCATCTCCGAGCCCCTTCCGTCTCTGAGCGGTGTGTGCTTTTATCCTGAAGCCTAGTGCAGGGGTCGACTGCAGCTCCTTCCCAGGGAGGATTTCAGGCACACGGTGTCTTTTCATTTCTATTTGCACCTTGGACCTGATGAGTGATGCCTTCCACATTGCAGTTTTGTTGAAACATGGCCTATCCACTGAAAAGCCCTGCTCTCCCCCTGGGGATCTTAGTGCCTCATTTTTTCATTAGCATGTAAGTTTGCAAATGGGAAGAGGGTGGGTGGGGGTGGACTCTCCAAAGATGAATGTTCTTAGGAACCACCAGTACCCAACATAGTGACTCACCACTCCAGGAAAATAGTGCTGTGCATTGAGGTACCCAACCGTTCTTCCTGCTAGCAGGATCCTCTGAGAGACCCTCAGCTAGGGGCTGTTTTGTCCCACAGGGGACACTTACCATTGCCTGGAGTTAAGACTGTCACAACTGCAGGAAGGTGGGGGTGTTCCTGCACCCATAAGTGGAGGCCATGGGTGCTGCTCGGCCTCTGACAGTGCACAAGGACAGCTGCCCTGAACAGAGAATTTCTACGGCCAAGAAGCTCTGTCCTGAGTGGCCCACACCCTGTGGGCTCTGCTTACCCTGTGATTTCATCCACTGACTCAGAACACATCCGGGGCTCTTTGTGGTGAGAGAAGGCTGAGATTTATGCTGAAAGTCCTTGACCACGGAACTTTGCCACATCAAAGCTGCTCTGTCATCCATGCAAACACGTGCTTTTCTCTCCGCAGAACCTGAGAGCCAGGAGCAACAAGGACGCCAAGGATCCGACGACGACCAAGAACTCTTTGGAAAGTGAGTTCTCCATGCCCAGACTCAGTCGTGCCAGCAGAAGGGGCATTGCTAGGAAAGCAGACGCAGTGCCCAGCTGGGCCACCCCTGGTCTGGTACCTTCCCTGTTTCAGACTTCAAACTTCAAGGGAGGGGCGAGAAAAGATAAGCAAGCTCCGGGCAGGGTGGGGCAGGGAAGGACCTGTGTAGAATGCAGGTTCTGAGTCGCGGGCCAGGGCATGAATCCAGAGATGCTAGGAAAGTGGTATTAGGAATTTTAAGTCACTTCCTCTGTGAGTTGTCAAAGTGGCGTTATAGTTATGCTCAGAGAACAGGCCAGGCATGGTGGCAGCAGGACCCCTGTGCCACTGGAGCCCAGGTGTCCTCAAGCAGGTTCTCAGAGCACCTGTCAAGCCAAGAGCTGTGTCCACATCTGAATCCATTCACAGCCCTCTCAGAATCAACCTCCAGAGGTCCCCAGGTCAGCACTGAGCACCACAGGGTCCTCTGACCTCCTGACCTCAGCGTGCGTCTGCACTGGGGAGCAGGTCAGCCCTGTAGGCTCAGGTCTGCCCAGCAGCTCTGGACTCCGCATGTGATGTCCCGCCTCCAGGCCCGAAGCTTTCTGGGGAGGTGCTCTGGGTTCGCCTTCCCTGCACAGTGGGGAGCCAGGGCCTATAGAAGTTGGGGTGGCTCTGTCTCCCCCCACACTTGGGCTGAGGGCCGGCAGGTGGGTCTCCTTTCCCTGTGTGTGCCCGTCACTCACAGGGCTTTCTCTCCGCAGCTCTGCTGTACAAACCTGTGGACCGGGTGACAAGGAGCACACTTGTCCTTCATGTGAGTCACAGTGCTGTGTGGCATCCCAGTGAGATCTGTGGTGGGGTTTTTGAGGCAGAATCTCTGTCCCCCTGGGTAGAGTGCCATGGTGCACAGCTCACAACAAGCTTAAACTCTTGGGCTCAAGCAATTTTTTTGCCTCAGCCTTCCTAGTAGCTGGGATTACAGGCGCCCACCACAACAACCGGCTAGTTTTTCTGTTTTTAGCAGAGATGAGGTCTCACTCTTGCCCAGGCTGATCTTGTACTCCTGAGGTCAAGCAGTCCACCTACCTCGGCCTCCCAGAGTGCTGGCATTACAGGCGTGAGCCACCATGCCTGGCTGAGATTGTGGTATGGAAGGCTCCCTCTCGGTGATCCATCAGACTCGAGGGGCGCTGCAGTCACTGCCCGCTGTGATTAGTCTTGGGGTCGTGGGTGCATCTCAACCAGGGTGCTTGGAGTTGCCCCAAGCAGTGGGGGTGGGGGCCGGCCCGACACTGCTAGCCCAAGTGCCTTCCTCTAAGCTTATTTCGTCTCTCCAGGTTCTCTTTGCAGATGGGGTTTGGGATCTGGGAGGATTTTGTTTCTCTGAACCCAGGAACTGCATTCCTGGTAGGGGAAGAGTCAGCGTGCCCGTGGATTCAGAATTCCTTACGTGTTTATCTGAAGAAAGAAGAGCCAGGAAAGCCGAGGGCTTTCTCCTGTCCCTGTACAGACCAGTGGTTCTAGACCAGGGCAGTTGTGCCCCTAGTAGGGGACTCAAGGCAATATCCACAGATGTGTTTGGCTATCACAGCTGCAGGCAAAGGGGTGCTACTGGCATCTAATGTGGAGACCACAGAAGACGCTGAGTATTCTAGGGTGCACAGGATGACTAACCCCGCCCCCAATAGAGCCATCTGCCCTAAAATGCCAGCAGTAACAAGGTCGAGAAGCCCTGCCCTAGGCCTTGACAGCCGGAACCCCACTTGGCAGAGGGCACCCATCATGGGTTTGTTGGAGTGCCCACTTGGTGCCTGCTTCCGGGGTAATGCTTGTACAAGCATTGTCTGCAAAACCCAGGCCCAAGCAAGAGAGGTGGGTGGCACTTAGGGACTCTGGTTTTGCCCCAGGTGTCTATGCTCAGCATGCTGTGGCTGGTGGGTGCCAGCAGTGCACTCTGCCTTACTGGAGTCTCCCCCGGTGCAGGACTTACTGAAGCACACTCCCTCCAGCCACCCTGACCACCCCCTGCTGCAGGATGCCCTCCGGATCTCACAGAACTTCCTCTCCAGCATCAACGAGGAGATCACACCTCGCCGGCAATCCATGACGGTAAAGAAGGGAGAGGTGAGTAGTGGGGGCCTCATAGCACACCCCAGGCTGAGACCCGGCACCCCCCACCCCACCCGTCCTCAGCACGGGTCAGTCTGACCAGGAAATGAGCTGCTTTGGGAATGGGTTGCCCTGGCAGGGTTCCAGCCAGTCCTGTGTGTTAGATGCTGGGATAAAGCTGCAGGGTGACCCCCACGGGCCCCACACCCTCGGGCAGTGTCCGTCACTGTACCTTGCTGAACTGACTCTGCTTTTCTGTCTCGATGGGTTATGTCCAAGGCTCCCCTCACTTCCCCCATACTCTGGCCCACTCGGCATCTCCAGCCTAGGGAATAGGAAAAAAGGAAGACAGCATTTTATCCTCCAGGAACTCTTTTTGCTAAGTGCCCTTTCATTAAAAATAAGTTAACTCGGCTCAGCACCTGTGGCTCAAGCGGCTAGGGCGCCAGCCACAATACACCTGAGCTGGTGGGTTTGAATCCAGTCAAGGCCCACCAAACAACAATGAAACCAAAAAATAGCCAGGTGTTGTGGTGGGCGCCTGTAGTCACAGCTACTTGGGAGGTGGAGACAGGAGAATCACTTGAGCCCAGGAGTTGGAGGTTGCTATGAGCTATGATGCCACAGCACTCTACCCAGGGGGATAGCTTGAGGCTCCGTCTCAAAATAAATAAATAAATAAATAAGTTAACTCTAGGTCAGGTGGGAGGATCACTTTAGACCAAGAGTTCAAGACCAGCCTGAGCAACAGGGAGACCCCATCTCTACTAAAAATAGAAAAATTTAGCCGGGTGTGGTGGGCACCTGTAATCCCAGCTACTCAGGAGGCTGAAGCAGCAAGATCACTTGAACCCAGCAGTGAGAGGTTGCTGTGAGCTATGATGATGCCACAGCAGTCTGGCCTGGGCAACAGAATGGGACTCTGTCTCAAAAAAAACTAAAAACCCAAACCTCTTTGATCTCATGCAAGGACAACAGCCATCTGGCCAGGGAAGGCACATGCAGGATATGAACCTGACTGTACTTACCTCTGAGAACCTCCTCTTTCTCCTCTTTCTCTCTTCTGTCAGCTGTTCTTTTACGGGCACCCTGACCTGGGGAACAACATAGGCACCTTTCACACGGTGTGTAGTCTGCTCCCTATATGTCCAGCTGCCACTTAGGAGGATACCTAGAGAAAAAAGCCTTCTGTCTGTTCAGTTCATTAGTCTGCAGCCTTAGGGAACTGCAGAAAATGAGATGTTGCCTGGAAATTGGCAGCCAGGCCCTCATTCTCCTGTCTGTCCCATGGGCCACCTCCTGTGCTGACCCACCGCCAGAGTCTCCGGTGACCAAGGTGTCCACCCCTTTTACTTTTCTCCTGCATGAAGAATAGGAGTTGTCTAAACACTAAGGAAAGCTGATTAGCAAAAGAAAAGGCCCACACATACTTTTCTCTGTATTTGACACCACAGATAATCAAAACAGTCCTCAAGGAATCTGCATGCAGCACAGAGGCTGCAGGTTGGACACCCCTGAGTAAAGGCAGGGCATTTCACAAGGGCAGAGTCCTTTATCTGCACCTTGCCAGCATCTGGCCTGGACAAGGGGCATTGCTCATTGAGGAGGGGTCACTTGGGTGCCTCAGCTGCAAAAGGGGAAAAGGACTTAGGACCTCTGAAAAGTCACCACGAGTCTGACTCGCACCTCGTGGTTCAAAGCATCCAGGGCAGGTTAAAGGTAGTGGCTTGATGGTGGCCAGCCAGGATGGCAGACACATGCCTGCACTGTGCCCCACCCCTGTCCATTCCCAGGACAGATGCTGGTAATCAGTGGGGCCTTCCAACCCCAGGCATCCCCCCCAGTGAGGCTGCCCAGCCAGTCTGCAGACCCCAGTGCAGTAGCAGTGCCAGGCCATACCACATACTGGTGTTTGATGTGACTAATTTGAGGAGACCCTTTTTCTTCCTTAAGTATCTGTGATCTCTGCAGTCAGTAACTGAACCCATAGCCTCTATAAGGCCGTGAGGCTGAAAAGGCTTCACAACCTTCAACGGACCATTTGGAAGTGAGGGCTGATGACCTCCCCACACGTCACCATCTGTGTCAAGGATGGTAGGAGAGGACCCTTTACGTCACCAGCAAGGAAAGAATCCACAGGGCCTCCCGTGGGTGGAGATAGGGTGCTGCCGGCTGCTTTTGCAGGCTGCAAAGAGCATTTGTGGCTGGGAGGCTAGAGCTTTGTCTTCTGCTTGTCTCTGAATTTGGCGTGTGCCGTTAACGTCAAGCATGCGCCTGGGCAGGAACTAGCCTTGAGTTCTCGTGTGGACCCTATGGGGTCAGGGATGTGCCCTTCCATAGGTGAGAAAGTGCAGCACAGAGAGGTTGACTGGCTTACCCATACACACAGCCAACCACCTGCCGGTCACTGCTCAGTGTCAGGGCACCACTGATGCTGCTGCTTAAAGAGCACAGTCCTGGAGCTGCAGGACTTGGCTAAGCAGCCAAGCCAGGATGTGAGGTCAGGTGTCCCTAGGTGTGTTAGACTTTGGTTCCCTTTCTTCCTTGTGAACTGACAGGACTTGTCTACCCTCCTCTTTTCCCTGCTCTGCCTGGAGGCAGGTGGAGTCTCAAGGAAGAGGATGCGTCCCTCTCAGCTAAGCATGCTACCCAAGTCTATGGCCCCAGGTGGGAGGGTTGGGCTCTGTTTCAAACTTCCCCAGCAGTTTGGTCGTGGGTGGAGTAGGGCCTCTGTCGGTCTGGACATTGAGTGTTGGGGCCTCCATCACTCCAGACATTGAGCGGTGGGGCCTCTGTGGGTCTGAACATTGAGTGGAGCAGGGCCTCCATAGGTCTGGGCATTGAGTGGTGGGGCCTCCGTGGGCCTGCACATTGAGTGGTAGGGCCTCTGTGAGTCTGGACATTGAGTGGTGGGTCCTCCATCACTCTGGACATTGAGCAGTGGGGCCTCCGTGTGTCTGAACATTGAGTGAAGCAGGGCCTCCATGGATCTGGGCATTGAGCACTAGGGCCTCCGTGGGTCTGAACATTGAGTGAAGCAGGGCCTCCATAGTTCTGGGCATTGAGTGGTGGGGCCTCCATGGGTCTGGATGTTGAATGGTGGGGCCTCCAATGGGTCTGAACATTGAGTAGAGCAGGGCCTCTGTGGGTCTGGGCATTGAGCGGTGGGGCCGCCATGGGTCTGGGCATTGAGTGGTGGGGCCTCCGTGGGTCTGGGCATTGAGCGGTGGGGCCGCCGTGGGTCTGGGCATTGAGTGGTGGGGCCTCCATGGGTCTGGGCATTGAGTGGTGGGGTCTCCGTGGGTCTGAACATTGAGTAGAGCAGGGCCTCCATAGTTCTGGGCATTGAGTGGTGGGGCCTCCGTGGGTCTGGGTGTTGAGTGGTGGGGCCTCTATGGGTCTGGGCATTGAGTGGTAGGGCCTCCATGGGCCTGGATGTTGAATGGTGGGGTCTCCTTGGGTCTGGGCATTGAGCGGTGGGGCCTCTGTGGGTCTGGGCATTGAGCGGTGCTCCCACAGTCACTGCTGGGCCAGGCTGAGGGGAGCATTGTGGAGAGGCTTCAGTGTGAGCCCCGCTGTGTCTCCTGCCAATCTCATCCTTTTCAGTCAAGTCCCACAACTCCAGGGCTGCACTCTTTGAGGAAGAGTGACTTCGAGTCGTTACAGGTGGCTCCTTGACACTGGACAGTGGCTGGCAGGTGCTTGGGCTTCCTGGTATCCAGCCCCAGCACACCTGGGAGTTGTGAGCAGCAAGTGTCACCCAGAAGGATGTCCCTTTAGTTTCCCCAGAAACATTGGGATCAATGCACATTTTTTTTGCAGGCCTGAGTCTTGTGAGCCAGTGGGAGAGTGCTTGTTTGTTTGGGTGCGTTAACATTACAGGTAACTGGATCCTGCTGCTGGGTGTCTCCCCCTCAGCTGCCTGTCTGCTGCTTTGATCCCTGCACCATGTGCCACTCAGCATACCTGCAGCCCTGCCCAGAAGCAGATAGGAGGGTCCAGTTTAGATGTTTTATCTCCTGAGAGCCAGCCATGCATTGGCCCGAATACCTGTCCTCCACCTGGGATCCCAAAGGAGCTAGGAGTAACTTAGGGAGTTACTGAGGCAGGCTGAGGTGGAGAGGTGGAGAGGCGTGGGCCCAGGAGAGCTGAGGCCTTTCATTTGATGGTGAAAAAGTTGGAGGACAACTGGAGAGGCCAGACCTGTTGGCAAAGTTCACAGGCACTGCTGCGGAGAGGCAGGTGCCAGCCCAGGGGCGGGAGGAGTAGGGTCTTCAGCTCCACCAGGCACAAAGTGGCAGCCACTGTTCATCTCTAACCCCCAACGTGCTTGCCAAGGGACAGGATAGGTCCAGACCTGCCGAGGTCCTGGAGAGGAAGCTGAAAGAACCTCGTCAGGCAATGCTCCCGGAGGATAAGATTGGGGGGGCTCCCATGTTCAGTGCCCAGCCTTTCTTGGCCCTATCTACCTGCAAATGGTGGGGTTCTGGGCTTATCTGGGCCAGGTTCTAATTCATTCCCAAGAGCGTGGGCACACTGCTCACCCCCTCAGCTGTTCCTTCTCCGTGACGTGGCAGAGCTGGAGCCTGCTACACAGGGCGGTTCTGTGGAGGGAGATGAGCTGTGGGGTGACACTGTAGGTGCTCAGCAAACGTTAGCTGCCACCCTTATTATTGCTGCAAACTGGCAGTGTGCTTCCCTGGGCCTTGCCCCACCCTCCGATAGGTTCTTGTCCCTTCTGGACCACCCCCAGAGAGAGATTGTCTTGTGATGTGTCTCTCCGGGGTGCATGAAATCTCTCAGGCCAGAATTGGCCAGGAAAGGCTTTCTTTCAAACCAGGCAGTGGAGGTTTGCTCTACAGGGAGGCTAGTTAGCCAAGTTTCAAGAGCCAGAGGTCAAGTGAGAGGGAAAAAGGGACAGAAAATACGGTGGTAGGTCCTAGGCCACGAGGCTGTCAGCCTGGCTGGGGACCCTCGTTGCTCACTGAGCACCTGTTGACCCTCTAGAGCCTGTAGTGTAGGGACTGCCAGTGGCAGGCAGTGTCATCCAGGTCACTGGCAGTTGGCCAGTTCTCCTGGGGTACAGATCTTCTCAGGGAGCACAGTAGTGAGGGCTGGGGTTGCTAGCCGCCTGCAGGGCCCATTGGTGACTTTTCCTCATCCCACTGTCCAGGCCCTGCTGGTTTGTTTCTCATCACGCTGCAGTACCTGAGGATGTTCCCCAGCCCCCCATAAAACTGTGGTCTTGGAGCCCAGAGCATGTCTTAAGGCATTTCAGTTAGCTGTGCCCGCATACCACCTGCTGGGAGGCGTGAACAACAAGCATCTCTCCCTCCCCCGGGTGCCTGCGAGGTCAGGTTCTGGGCCACCTTCTCACTGTGTCCTCACAAGGCCTTTCCTTCACGAGGATACGATCTCTGTCTTCCTATAGAGACACTGAGCCCATCACGTCAGCCCCACCCTCGGAACCTCGGCTAAACCTACTTACTCCCAAAGGCCCCACCTCCAAACACCATCCTGGTGGGTGTTGGGGTACATGAATTCTGTGGGGACACAGGCCTTCAGCCTGTAATAGTTCCCTTTTTCCAGCCTTCTCCATTCCAGTGTGAGAAGGCTATACCCAAGAGAGGGGGTGGGGTGGGTGTTACCACAGTGACAGCTGAAGAAAGTATCAGCCTGGGGAAGACCCTTCCTCATGGCCCATGTGGCCTGAGCCTGCCCCCTCCTTGAAAGACCATGGGCACAAAATGCCACCTCCCAGGGCTCCGGTTTCCTGTCTGTAAAAAGGGGGGCGAATGTGCCTCTCTGGTAAAGTCATGTATGGGAGACTCTGAAGATGTCCCCGCCCCGCCATGCACACAGCCTTGCGGTCTTGGTGAATGGTAACTGGTAGCCCTATGTGATGGCCTTGGGGTACAGTGATTCATTTAATGCTCTGAAAAAATGCCACCACAGGGTCTGTGTCATTGCCATCTCATTTTTAAGTGAACAGAGGCTCAGAGAAATGGAGCCACCGAGCTGGCAGTATCATTATGGAGAGAGGAGGGTGCAGCAGGCAGCGAAGGTGCAGGGGGGCCCTGGCCGCCTTGGCTCACTGGGCGGCTGCCTATGGGGTGATGTTATCAGTTATTTGAGAAGGCAGATGGTGTCCCTTCCATCTGGTGTCCCCACCAGGGCTGTGGGGGAGCTCCCCAAAGGGGGTGTGACATCTGTGCCTCCCTCCCATGCCCTGCCCCACAGCACGCACGGGGGCACATACACCTATACAGGGACACATGCCCACGTGGGGTCACATATGTGAGGACACATGGGCACAGACACACACCGGCATATGCTCACACTGGAATGGATACCCACATAGAGACAGGATGCACAGACATAGACACAGCAAAAACACAGGGATCTCCAGAGAGCCAGCTTTTCAGAGTCACTGCCCATCAGCACCTCTGAAGCATGATGCTGTCCTTGTCCTGGGGTCAGTAAGGGCTCATCCTCTCGGTCCTGCAGCTCCGCCTGGGGGTGTTTGCTTCTCTTGAGACAGGGCCACAGGGACAGTCCTCCCATGTGACCTTATACTGTCTCTAGGATGCTGTGGGGACCCAGCCCCACTCTTGCTGTGTCCCTGACCTGACTTGGTGGGTCAGTGGGAAGTCTGTGCTGGCTCTAAGGCCCTGAAACCCTAGGGATCTGGTCAGTGTGGGAAGACAGTGTCTGGGCATTTCTGGCCCACAGGATGGGTGTGCAGTGTGCAGTGCTTCTGAGCTGAGCTTAGAGTGCCCTCTGCTGGTGATGGTGAGAAGCTCGGTCCCATTGTGACTAGAGAGCTGCCCTTTGGCCATGCCATTGCTTGGACCTCTCTTCCTGGGCTGGAAGACCCTCTGCTGTGTGCCTGCCAAGGGGACATCTTGTGATCATTCCCAGAGGACCTCAATGTCCCAGGATCCTCCCCAGATTTGGTCCCTGCTGCAGACCCAACAGTTGGACATGCCTGGGTCAGCCCTCCCGCACCGTACAGACATTTCTGCAAGTGCACACACTGTACCTTGCTGCCTCTGGGTGCTGTCACCAGGCAGCTGTTTGCCCTTGGCAGGCAGGGAGTGGGTGAGTGCCAATGAGTCACACCTTGGCACACCAACAGTCTTCTTGCCCTTCCACTTAGGGCACCAGGGCCTCCGTGAGCTAGCCTACCTACAAAGGTGATATGCAGCCTCCACCCAGGGAGTGTCAGGGGCCTGGCCCAGACTAAATTTGCTTCTGGGAGCTCTGTTGCTTCTAGATCCTGAAGGGTGTGGGAGACACCTGCTCTGTCCCCTGGCCAGCCTGCCTCCTCCAGAGCAGGGGTGCACCACCTGCCAGGGTAGACATGGGGTTTTCAGGCGCTCTGTAGTACACATACCATGTACAGACTCTTCCCAGCCATCCTAGCTCAGGGCAGGGGTTGCCCTCCCTAGGAAGCCTTCCTGGAAGCCAGGTGCAGCCAGGACTGTGCATCCCCAAGGGCAGACAGCTGCCTGGTGACAGCACCCAGAGGCAGCAAGGAACAGCGTGTGCACTTGCAAAAATGCATGTTACCACTTGCTCTCTGTGCTACCTGGGTAGATGACAGACCTCTACAAGGCTCTGTTTTCTTTTTTTTTTTTTTGAGACAGAGCCTCAAGCTGTCCCCCTGGGTAGAGTGCTATGGCTTCACTGCTCACAGCAACCTCCAACTCCTAGGCTCAAGAGAGTCTCCTGCCTCGGCCTCCCAAGTAGCTGGGACCACAGGCGCCCGCCACAACACCTGGCTATTTTTTTTTGGTTGCAACCATTATTGTTGTTTGGCGGGTCCGGGCTGGATTTGAACCTGCTACCTTAGGTGTACATGGCTGGCACCTTAGGCACTTGAGCCACAGGCACCGAGCCAAGGCTCCGTTTTCTTATCTGTGAAGTGAGCATCAGGACCTGCCTACATTGTGTCATGGGGATCACATCAGATGATTCAGGATGTGCCCGCACAGCACACCATCTGTGTGCGGGGAGGGCTTACTGCAACAGCCTCTACCCTGGTAGCACCCAGCCCACACACCGTGCCCGGCACTGTTTGTGGGTGAATCAGTGATTTACCTTAACATGCCCATTTAGCAGCAGAGTGCTGAGATGCAGAAAGGCACGTGGCTGGCTGGGAGCTCATGCTGCCCACCCTTGCTCCTCTTCGCCTCTGCTCTCAGGCTACAGGTATCCAGGCAGGTGTCAGAAGTGTGTGACTCTGCCTGTCCTGTGTTGCCTGGTCAGGAGGACTAGGTATTCCAGACATAGGCCCCCAGCTTCCTGCTGCCTTCAGAACCACTCCTGGTCTTTGTCATGACAGTGAGGGCCCTATTCTTGGAACACCCCTCCCCAATGACTGCACTGCGGCCCTGTCTATACCCAGAACGTGAAGCTCTTCCCACCACAGAGCGTGTGCTTGGGACTGTCCCTCTGCAGCACTGCCCCTCCTCAGCACCGCCAGTTTCTTGTCTCAAGTTGCCATCCCCGGAGTCGCACTGGCTACCCATTTAAAAGGGTTTCTCCCATCATTGGTCTTCCCTATAGGCTGTTTGCTTGGCCTCCAGGCCAGGCACCCAGGAGGGACTCAGAAAGAAATGCCTGTTGAACAACAGGGTGCCTGTAGGGCTCTGTTGTCAGGCCAGTGAGACAGACAGAAAATTCTGGACAGTGGTCTGAGGGTTGGATGTGGAGGGAGTGAAATATCCCCTTGTGGGGTGGAGAATGTCTCCAGGGCAACCTGCTCCTGCTGGGCCGGGAGGGCCCACACACCCTGTCTGACCTGGCCCCCTCTGTGCCCGCAGCACCGGCAGCTGCTGAAGGACAGCTTCATGGTGGAGCTGGTGGAGGGCGCCCGCAAGCTGCGCCACATCTTCCTCTTCACAGACTTGCTCCTCTGCACCAAGCTCAAGAAGCAGAGTGGAGGGTGAGTGGTGACCTGGCCCTGTCCTGCCTGGATGCTCCAGGATGGTGGGGGGCGGGGGGTGAGTGGAGGGTGAGTGGTGACCTGGCCCTGTCCTGCCCCAATGCTCCAGGATGGGGGGCGGTGAGTGGAGGGTGAGTGGTGACCTGGCCCTGTCCTGCCCCAGTACTCCAGGATGGGGGGTCATGGGTCGCCCAGGAGAGGTCAGTGAGGTTGTAGCTGGGCCTTGTCTTGTCTTTATGTTTCTCCCACCTAGACACAATGCCAGGTTCAAGATCAAAAGTTGCCATTAACGGCACCAGGCACGGTGGCTCACTCCTGTAATCCTAGTACTCTGTGAGGCCGAGGCAAGTGAATAGCTTGAGCTCAAGAGTTCAAGACCAGCCTGAGCAAAAAGGAAAAAAAAAAAGCAAGATCCTGTCTCTACTAAAAATAGAAAAACTGCAGCAAGAGAATCACTTGAGCCTAAGAATTGGTGGTTTCTGTGAGCTATGACGCCACGACACTGCCCAGGGCAGCAGCTTGAGACTCTGTCTAAAAAAAGAAAAAAGAAAAAAACAGTTGCCATTAACAATCTGTAGATAATTGTGGGGCATCATGGTGACCTAAAGGGTCGCACACCATTGTGGGAGGGTTATGTTGGGACCAATCTGGGAAGTGTGGGTAGCAGGTCAGGGAGCTGCAGGAGTTAATGCAGGCCAGCCCTCCTCTGCCAGGCATTGCTGGGTGGTCACTGCTCTTTGTCCCCCAAGGCTGGTGGTGGTTTCTGAGGTTCTCTTAGCACAGCACTACAGACACCCCACCACCAGCCATGGGCCAGACTCACCCAAGTCACACCAGGTTTGATTAGAGCAAAGAAGGCCACATTGGGAAGGACCAGAACTAGGCTCTTCCCCACATCCTGCCATTGCCCTGCTGGGGTGGGTTAATCAGTCAGCTCAGAAGAGAGCCTCAGTTTCCCCATCCGTCCAGGCTGGGGGCCACCAGTGTCAGGCTGGGTTTTAGGTTAGATGGACTGTGCAGGGCCAGTCTCAGGGAAGGCCATCAGCCTGGGTCAGCATTCGTGGCCAGTCTCAGCAGCAGTGCCATCGTCCAGGGAAGGCGGTCAGCCTGGGTCAGCTTTCTCCTTCTCCCCCACCAGCAAAACCCAGCAATATGACTGCAAGTGGTACATTCCACTCACGGATCTGAGCTTCCAGATGGTGGACGAGTCGGAGGCAGCCCCCAACATCCCCCTGGTGCCAGATGAGGAGCTGGATGCTCTGAAGATCAAGATCTCGCAGATCAAGAGTGATATCCAGAGGGAGAAGGTGCAGGGCTGGGGGCGCCAGGGCTGGGCTCCATGTGACCTGGTGGGTGGTAGCCTGCACATGGCCCACAGGTACTCTCCTCACCAGGCATCAAGGGAGCTGGGCATGGCCTTCACTGTGCCCCTCTCACGGGATACAGTCTCATACCTAGCCGATGGCCTGATGCCTAGTTGTCTGACCTGTGACCACAGGTTCCCCACATGGGACACTTAATCACACTGGTGTCACACTTTTTCATCGGCCAGGTATGAGACTCTCTATCCCTGTGGCTTCTGACCAAACATCACACTGGAACTCAAGCCCGACCTTGTGTTCTCTTTGCTATCCTGGGTAAAACCTGCCAGGGGCAGCCCCTGGCTCTCCAGAGGGTGCACAGTAGGGAACAAGATTTTCACTTACTGAGCCTGGGATGGCAGAGTGCTGTGTTCATAAGGGCAGTCCCGGGTCACATGGGCAGGGGTGAGGACTCAGGCACAGATCTCTGAGCAGTGTGTGTGGGGAGTGGCAGGGGTCACTCTTGAGTTCTGGGGAGAGTGCCTGAACGGAAGCCCCGTCTGCTAGCGGGGAGAGCTGCCTCTGAGTCCTTGTCTCCGGCCATTGGCTTGAGTGGTTTATGCCCGGGCAGCAGCCTTTGCTGTGTCACTCCATCACATGGGTAAAGTACTTGGTCACTGGAAGGAAAGTCACAGCCAAACCGTGGAGGGCTTGGACCAGCCCCAGATGTAGGGCTGAGGAAGGCACCCAACCGTCCTGATACGGGCCAGCCTAGGTGGGGGTGCTGCCTCTCCACATGTTCTGGACTTCAGGCCCATAGTTTTTTCCGGAAAGGTTTCAAAGACTATGAAAGAAAGTAGTGGGGATGAGTCTATCATGTCTGAGGTTACCCAGCCCAGAGGAGGTTCCATGAGATGGCCACAGGTGACATAGGTCCCAAGAAGGTTGGGCTTCAGCCCAGGGATGCCTGGCTGGGGTAGACACAGCAGGAGAGGGGTCCGCCTTGGCCCTCACCCAGCTGCACCCAAACCCAGCACATTGAGGAGCACACAGGGAGCCCTGAGGCCCAAGTAAACGTTAGTTATTTGTTCATCTAGGCAAGATTGCGGCCTCTGAAGCAGGGTGTCCCCAGCAGAGGGGCCAGAGCTGCGTCCTCAGGGGCAGTCCTGGCTTGTTGATGGCACCCTGGCATTTTCCACATGGTGCTCTTCGTCTGGGGGTGGGAGGCAGGGCCCTGCTTCGTGACAGGCAGCTCAAATTTTTCCTCCCTGGGGTGGTGGCTTCAGAAGGGGTCTACACAGCTTGGGCTGGGAGGGTTTCCCTGTCCAGGTCCTGCTGATATTTGTCTGTTTTTTCCCTGGGATCTCCACAGACTCTCCCAGGGGGCCTGATGGTTGGATCAGGGAGGGGGTCACAGCAGCCCCTGGACATTGTCTGAGTTTGTCAAAAATTGAAGGCAAAGGGATGGCGCCTGTGGCTCAAGGAGTAGGGCATCGGTCCCATATACCGGGGTGGCAGGTTCAAACCCGGCCCTGGCCAAAAACTGCAAAAGAGAAAAAAAAAACTGAAAGTAAGGGCTCCATGCCCATAGCTCTCAATGGTCAGGGCACCGGCCACATACACCAGGGCTGGCAGGTTCAAACCCAACCCAAGCCTGCTAAACAACAATGACAACTATAATAAAAAAAATTGCCAGGCATTGTGGCAGGTGCCTGTAGTCCCAGCTACTTGGGAGGCTGAGCAAGAGAATCACTGAAGCCCAGGAGTTTGATTGAGGTTGCTGTGAGTTGTGACGCCATGGCACTATACAGAGGGCGGCATAGTGAGACTCTGTCTCAAAAAAAAGAAAAAAAAATTTGAAGACAAGGATGTTTGTAAAGGTTTCTTCTCTGCCTTTATGAGAGGAACGTTTTCATTTCTTCAAAGAAAGGTTTAGTAAATGATTGTGGTGGCTCACACCTATAATCCCAGCACTCAGAAGGGTGGAGGAGGGTGGATTGCTTGAGCTTAGGAGTTCAAGACCAGCCTGAGCAAGAGTAAGACCCTGTCTCTAAAAAATAGCCAAGCATTGTGGTGGGTGCCTGTAGTCCTAGCTACTTGGGAGGCTAATGCAAGAGAATCACTGGAGCCCAAGAGTTTGAGGTTGCTTTGTATGACTCCATGGCACCCTACTGGGAGCAAGAAAGTGAGACTGTACCTCAAAAAGAAAAAGTAGCTGGGGCTCATGGCAGGTAGTCCCAGCTATTTAGGAGGCTGTGGCAGGAGAATTGCTTGAGCCCAGGAGTTTGAGGTTGCTGTGATGCCACAGCACTCTACCGAGGGTGACAAAGTAATACTATGTCTCAAAAATAGAAAAAGAAAGTTTACTGAGCATGTCCCACAGCTTGTGCCAGGCCTAGAAAGGCTGTTTCTATCCTGAAAATGTCACCAATAGCAGCTGCCTGTGGCCCTGGGCTGAGCTGAGTGGATAAACAAATTCCTACCTTCCATGGGCCGGGTGTGGGGTCAGAGGGACAGATCGAGTGGGAGCAGGTTGTCCCAGGCACTGGGATGAAAACCTGGCCTTTCCCGGCAGAGAGCAAACAAAGGCAGCAAGGCCACCGAGAGGCTGAAGAAGAAGCTGTCGGAGCAGGAGTCACTGCTGCTGCTCATGTCACCCAGCATGGCCTTCAGGGTACACAGCCGCAACGGCAAGGTGAGCACCCCCATGACACCCCTCCTGCTCTCCCAGACACACCCCAGCGAGCTGAGCCACCCCCACGACACCCCTCCTACTCTCCCAGGCAGACACTCCTGGCCTGGGCTGGCCCCCTGACTGACTGATCAGGGCCTTTTGTCCTTTGAGAACATCCTGGTCCACTGTAGCCCAGGCCTCCAGGTATGCGCACTTTGGGCTGTAGCCCCCAGGTTGAGTGGCAGCTAGCTCGTGGAGAATGTCAGCATCTTCAGGGAGGGTAGCCTCAGTGGTTTGTGCAGACCCAGCCTTCAGTGCAATGATGCCCTCTGGTGGTAGCACGGGCCAAAGACTCACCTTCTCTCCCAAGTCCCAGTACCATCTTGTAGCCTGGGTCTCTCCCTCCAAGGGCGTGAGACACACCTGTCAATGGGCAAAATAGTTTGTTCCCCGGCCCCCGGCCAGGAGAGGTAGCTGGTGGGCCCTGCCATAGCCTCATCTCTGGGTCCGCATTGGGTTGTGGTTTGGATGCAGAAGGTCAAGTTGACGTCAGCTCACCACTGTGAATCTGGCAACCTCCTCCATGTCCCTGAGCCCTGTGCCACACCCTGACCCTGGCAGTTCAAATGGGGGCTTAGGTGCTGTGGCCCAACACCCAGCTGTTAAGGAGGGCAGAGAGCTGGAAGCCACACACCAAGCTGTGAGTGTAAGCACACTTCGCCACAGGCCCCTGGCTGGCTGACAGCAGTGGGGTGCCCCAAGCCTGACAGGTACCCTCCTGGCTGGACAGAGATAACTGGGTTATGCTCTCCTCACCTGCCCCAGAGCTACACATTCCTCATCTCCTCCGACTACGAGCGCGCCGAGTGGAGGGAGAACATCCGGGAGCAGCAGAAGAAGTGTGAGTGTCCTTGGGAACATCAGGGCCAGACAGGTGTCTCCTGTGGTTTGAAACCTTTCGTATATTCTTTTTTAAATTTTTTGGCCGGGGCTGGGTTTGAACCCATCACGTCTGGCATATAGAGCCAGTGCCCTACTCCTTTGAGCCACAGGTGCTGCCCCCTTTTTTGTATTTTTCAGGGGCTTTATCCAAGTAACATGTTACGTGAGCCCTAATTTAGAATATAAATTGGGCTGGATGCTATGGCTCACACCAGTAATCCTGGCACTCTGGGAGGCTGAGGCAGGTGGATCACATGAGCTCAGGAGTTCAAGACCAGCCTGAGCAAGAGTGAGCCTTGCTCTATTAAAAAGAGAGCCTGAGCACTTGACTAAAAATAGAAAAATTGGGCAGCGCCTGTGGCTTAGTGGGTAGGGC
Source organism: Galagoides demidoff (assembly GCA_963574575.1). Classification (NCBI taxonomy): domain Eukaryota; kingdom Metazoa; phylum Chordata; class Mammalia; order Primates; family Galagidae; genus Galagoides; species Galagoides demidoff. Next base: position 31,896 of record CAUYQV010030469.1, on the reverse strand, counting down.
GCCAGTCCAATATACTGAGGGTGGTGGGTTTAAACCCAGCCCTTGCCAAAATGCAACAAAAAATAGCCAGGCGCTGTGGCAGGCGCCTGTAATCCCAGCTACTTGGGAGGCTGAGGCAAGAGAATTGCCTAAGCCCTGGAGTTTGAGGTGGTTGTGAGCTATGACGTCACTCACTCTACCCAGGGTGACAGAGTGAGACTCTTGTCTTAAAAAAAAAAAAAAAAAAAGCCGCGGCTCCTGTAGCTCAGCAGCTAGGGTGCCAGCCACATATACCAGAGCTGACGGGTTCGAACCCAGCCCAGGCCTACCAAACAACAATGACAACTATATTGAAAAAATAGCTGGGGGTTGTGGCAGGTACCTATAGTCCCAGCTACTTGGGAGGCTGAGGCAAGAGAATCACTTAAGCCCAAGAGTTTGAAGTTGCTGTCAGCTGTGACACTACGGCACTCTACTGAGGGCGACATAGTGAGACTCTGTCTCAGAAAGAAAAGAAAAGAAACTGGAGCTATCCTGATAGGGCCCTAACCCTCTCTTCTTCCACCTGTCCACCCCCATCCCCTGCTCATTCATTCCCCATCTGATCCTCCCTGGGAAGCCCCTCCAGGCCTTTCTGATACCCTCTACCCATCCCTTTGGGCCCTCATCTTCCCCCCAAGTGGTGGGCACTGCCTGCTCTCAGGACAGGTCTCCCACTCCCCCTTGGGCAGCTTCTCCTCTGCGCTCTTTCCTTCTCTGGCCCCTGGCAGTATTCGAGGGGGAGAACAGCCCCTCTTCCCTCCTCAGCACCCAGCAGCAGGGACTGGGTGGAATTCATAAGCCATCCTTGCTGGGACTGGTTTCCAGTAACCTCTGTGTGTCACTGTCCCTCTTGCTTGGGAGCCTGGTGAGCACTGTGTCCCAGGTGGCCTGGGCCTCCCATAGCCGTGGGCCGTCTTCTGCCAAAGCAGCATCTCTGGCTGACCTGTTGCACAAGGACTCTGGGCAGGGGCTCCACATGCCTCTGACATGGCCTGGGCTCCCATCCCCAGGGTTGCATTGCTCACACCTGTGCAGAGCCACACCGTGGCTCCCATCTGTGCTGTGGCCTGCAGGGATGGGGCTCCTGTAGCCCTGCCAGTGCCTGTATCACAGGGCTTCCTGTCATAACAGGGGCCCATCCCTTTCGACCCTCATCTGCCCACAGTGGTGGGCACTGCCAGAGTGGCAGCCTCCATTCCCTGCTCAGTGAAACCTTGTCTCCAGGAATAAATCCCTTTTCTCACCTTGCAGAGAAGTAGGGACCTGTGTTAGCAGAGTAGGGGGCAGAGCCACGCTGCTGGGAGTCCATATGGGAAAGTGGACCTGGGCCAGCCTCATACTCAGAGACCTGCTTCATGGCTGTGCTTGGACGGTACATGCTGGTATTTGTAGGCATCATGCTAAAGTTCCTCTAGGCCCTGCTGCCAGCCCAGCACCGCACCTGGGAGCCTGTCACCCTCTCCTGAGCCAGCAAGCGCCAGGCCCCGGCAGACCCCTGCCCCAGGATGATGCAGGGACAGCAGTGCAGACTGGCCAGTCAGCACATTCTTCCACTGCCACAGGTTTCAAAAGCTTCTCCCTGACGTCCGTGGAGCTGCAGATGTTGACCAACTCGTGTGTCAAGCTTCAGACCGTTCACAACATTCCACTGACCATCAACAAAGAAGGTGGGATAGCCCTTTGCACACACAGCCACTGGGAAGGAGGGTGGCCACTGGCCCAAGGGCCACCTCTGTCCTCCCTTCAGCACTGTCCTTGGGGCTGGAGGACTTTAGTTCAGGAGGACGTGTGCTTGTCAGGGCCTCCCGTCTGCTCCCAGGAGTGGACAGGGTTGGGCAGGAGCCGTTTCTCCCCAGGAAGCTGCTGCTGGGTGGTTGAGGAGGCACATGGCTTCTGTCCCCAGTTACAAAGCCTGGGACAGACCTCCGAGCCCCTGTGCTGTGGATCTGGCCTCACTCCCATCCTCCCGGCCCTCCTCATCCAGCTCCTTGCCAACCCATGCTTTTGATCCGACTGCGTTGTGCATTCAAGGCTGCACACGTGCATATATGCTCAGTCATGCCCACGGGTACATGCCCACATGCTCACACCTTCCCGCCCCCTTCTCCTTCCCTTGGAGCCTTAATACGCTTGGGCTTGGTGTAGTCAGAGGTTTGCATGCCTTGTGAGCCTGCTAAACAGATACTGAGATCCTCCATGGGTATGTTTCGTTCTGAGACACCACATTGCCCACACTGGGCAGTTGGTGGCCACTTGGTGTCTGTGTGATGGCTGATGGTGAAGCACAGCCAGCCTGTCACCTGCCTCTTTCTCCCAGGAGGACAGAAGTTTACCTCTTTGGTCTCTTAAATAGATGATGAATCTCCTGGGCTCTATGGCTTCCTGAATGTCATCGTTCACTCAGCCACCGGATTTAAGCAGAGTTCAAGTAAGTGGCTAGTCAGGAAGGAAGAAGGCGGCTGCTAGTCTGGAGTCCTTACCTAGGAAGGACTAATGAGGTTGGATGTGGGGAATCAGGGAAGTTGTTCAGATGACTGCGGAGGCCGCCTTTGACCCCTGACCGTTGTGGTCTGCTGGATGCTAGCTGATGCTCTCTGGCGTGGATGGTTTTCCCAGAGGGGACTCCTGCCCTTTCCTGCCCCTGTCTCGGATCCTGCAAGCAGGTGGGCTGCCCCCTGCAGGCAGGTTATATAATTGCAGGGGTTGGAGTTTAATAGAAAACAGGGTCCAGGTAGCTATGGGGTTCCCAGGAGGGTAGTGGGCAGCACGCCTTGTCCTCATCAGCAGAGCAGATCTGGCTGTTCTGTCCAGCTGGGTGGATGTTACCCTTTTCCTCCTTTCCCTCCAAGGCAGGGGATTCTCTCCCTGTTGTTCAAGCTGTCAGAACAGTGCAGCCAGGTTATGCTTTAGTTTGGCTGCAGGAGACATTTCTAGAAAAGGCTAAATAGGGAGTCAGAAAGCCAACTGGTGATTGTTGGGGGCTAGAGGTGGCAGTGAGGACTGCTTGCACAAGAACCCATCGGGACCTTTGAGGTGAGGGCAGTGCCCCCAAATGATAGGTACACTAGTGTTTAAATTCACTAAAAATCCTCAGACTGTCCTTGCAATATAGGAGAGTTGTATGGCATGCGACTGATGCCTCCGTCGTTCCCTGGGCCCCCTCTCTGGCTGCCCTGTGAATATTGTTGGTGTTTCCCGGATACTACCCAGACCTTCCTCCCACGCTGCACCTCCTCTCCGTCCTGTCAGTCAGCAACCCAGGTGACACCCAGGACCACCTCTCAGTCCCCAGGTCCCATTCCCAGACTTTCCTCCCATGCTACACCTCCTCTCCCAGGAGACACCCAGGACTGCCTCTCAGTCCCAGTTTTTCTCACCTGGTCTCATGTTACCTTTCCACCTGTCTCCTCAAAGCCCCACACTCAGGCTCGATGCCTGTGGCTCAGGCAGCTAAGGCACCAGCCACATACACCTGAGCTGGTGGGTTCGAATCCAGCCCGGGCCCACCAAACAACAGTGATGGCTGCAACCAAAAAATAGCCAGGCATTGTGGGAGGCACCCGTAATCCCAGCTACTAGGGAGGCAGAGGCAGGAGAATTGCTTGAGCCCAAGAGTTGGGGGTTGCTGTGAGCTGTGATGCCACAGCACTACCCAGGGGGACAGCTTGAGACTCTGTTTTAAAAAAAAAGGCCCCACACTCTATGCTTTGCATATCCAAAAGGAGCCTATCATTTGAAGCCTTCAAACTTGTCCCTCTCATGTCCTGCCCCTTGAGGGGCACCACCATCCACCCCCAAAGTAGAGCCAGAAACTACTGCCTGCCCATCTGCCTGTCAGGAGAGCTTCTTGACCATCTCTGTCAACCTTCCTCCAGGCCCTGGGTGGTGGCCTCACCGCCATCCCACTATCAAGCCTCCTCAAGTCCCTCAGGTGGTATTTCTAAAATGCATACCCCACCCTCCCATCCAAACTGCACCTTCCCTGCCCTGAGCTGCCTCCTGTGCCCCACACTGGCCTGGAGTTCCCTTTCCCCAAACCTTGTGCCTGACCATATTCATAACAGAGTCTGCTCAGGTTGTAGGAGTGTCCTGCAGCCCACATTCTCCCAGGACAGCTGGTCTCGGCTGTGGCCTTGCTGTATGGGTGCCCCACTGGGTGGCGATGATGGGTGTTCACCTCACTGTTGATCCCACCCAGCACAGGGCCCTTCTCCCTGTCAGGGTGTGAGCTGGGCTCTGCTGAGTGGCCAAGTGAGCAATGTTCTGAGAGGTGCATCCACAGAAACTCCGTAGGGTGTGGAGAGGGCATGGCATGAGGTTCTGGAGTCATGTCAGGTACTGGTTTGGTATTTTATTTTAAAAAAATTAAGTTTAGGTTTGGCGCCTATAGCTCAAGTGGCTAAGGCACCAGTCACATATACCAGAGCTGGGGGGTTCGAATCCAGCCCAGGCCTGCCAAACAGCAATGAAAACTACAACCAAAAAATAGCCCAGAGTTGTGGCAGGCACCTGTAGTCCCAGCTACTTGGGAGGCTGAGGCAAGAAAATCAATGAAGCCCAGGAGTTGGAGGTTGCTGTGAGCTGTGATGCCATTGGACTCTACTCAGGGCAACAGCTTGAGGCTCTGTCTCAAAAAAAAAAAAAAAAGTAAAGTTTAGACTTTTTAAAAAAAAATGACACCTGCTCTTAGACCACCATTTGTCCCCTTCCCACAGATCTGTATTGCACTCTGGAGGTGGACTCCTTTGGGTATTTTGTGAACAAAGCAAAGACCAGAGTCTACAGGGACACAGCGGAGCCCAACTGGAATGAGGTGAGAAGTCTGCTGGCCACAAGCTTTCCCAGAGCGTCTAAACCCCCAGGACCTCCCTAAGGGCTTCCCCCTAATCCTGCCAGCATTCCAGGAATCTCCTGTGGGAGGGATGAATGCAAGAGATTTTATCTCTGTGCTCCGGAGAATCTCACCCACCCACCCTACCCCACCAAGAAGCAGCCTATTACTGGAGAAGCCTTTGGAAAGAGACTTAAAAGGGCTTTTTGTTCTGCCTTTGTTAGTGCTCTGTGTTTACTTGGTAGGTTTCCATAGTGTTTTTCCAACTAAGTTGGAATTAGCTGGCAGTGACCCTCTGGATTTCCGGAAGCCTGGAGCTCTGCCTGTGGGGGCTGGGGTGAGGAATGCAGCCCCACTCTGGCTCCCCGTGCCCTGCTGGTCTGAAGGTTCCTGTTTACTTGTCTCTTGACTCAGGCTGCTGGATTTATATAACTTGTCCCTCTGCGCTCCTCCACCTTAGAGAGCTGTCGTATAAATCCCTTAGCCGTCTGGCCCTGAGCCTTCAGGAGTGGGAGGATTACTGCAGAGAGGCCAGTATTGATTATGTCCCCAGATCCATGAGACATGCCATTTCCCAGTTTCTGTAGCAGCCACAGCCCTCGGGAGCTTTGTTCCTGACGGCAGCCCAGCTGCAGAGAGCTGCCCCCCTAGCATCTCCTCTACAGAGGAAGAAACCAGGAGCCACCAGGGTCTGCGGCCAGTGGAGCCAGTGATGGGGCTTGCTGCACACATGAGAAAATAGGCGTAGAAGGGACATTTCTTAAACTGATAGAAGCCATCTACTGCAAACCCACAGCCAGTATCATATTGAATGGTTAAAATTGGAAACATTTCCACTCAGGTCAGGAACGAGGCAAGGATGCCCATTGTCTCCACTGCTATTAAACATAGTAATGGAAGTCTTAGGCATCGCAATCAGGCAAGAGAAGACGATCAAGGGTATCCAAATAAGGTCAGAGATCAAACTTTGCTGATAATATGATCCTATATCTGGAAAATCCTAGAGACTCAACTTCATATTTCTTAGAAGTGATCAAGGAATACAGCAGCATCTCAGGATACAAAACAATACTTACAAATCAGTAGCTTTTATATATGTCAACAATAGTCAAGCCGAAAATATAGTCAAGGACTCTATTCCTTTTACAGTAGTGCCAAGGAAGATGAAATATCTGAGAATTTACCTAGCAAAGGACATGAAAGATCTCTATAAAAAGAACTATGAAACTCTGAGAAAAGAAATAGCTGAAGATATTAACAAATGGAAAAACATATCATGCTCATGGCTGGGAAGAATCTACATTGTCAAAATGTCCATACTACTCAAAGTATACTATCCAACTATACACATTTAATGTAATCCCTATTAAAGCATCACTTGTATACTTTAAAGATCTGGAAAAAGTAGTACTTCATATACAGAATCAGAAAAAACGTTGAATAGCCAAGACATTACTCAGAGATACTTTTCTACCAATTCAGTGGTTTTTTTTTTTCTTTTGTTTTTGTTTTTTTGAGACAGAGTCTCATTATATTACCCTTAGTAGAGTACTGTGATGTCACAGCTCACAGAAACTTCCAACTCTTGGGCTGAAGTGATTCTTTTGCCTCAGTCTCCAAGTAGCTGGGACCACAGGCACCCACAATAATGCCCAGCTATTTTTTTGGTTGTAGTTGTCATTGTTTGGCAGGCCTGAGGTGGGTTTGAAACCGCGAGCTCTGGTGTATGTGGCTGGCGCCCTGGCCACTCAGCTACAGGCACCAAGCCATTACCAATTTAGTTTTATTCCTTTCTAATCTACCTTCACTCTAGATAAGATGTGTTGAGATAACCAGTCATACCTCATTCTGGAGGAAAATTCTGTTTTCTTAGATCCTTCTCCAAATCACCTAACCAAAGCCCAAATCCTATGACAGGTCGTTTCTAACACCCTCTTCTCGAGGTACTCCATTTATTCCTATAGGGGGTGCGCCCTCTCAATGCAATGGGCAGTAAACACCAACTTGTTTAACTATCGATGTGTTCCTGGGGATTTCTGGCTGAAGGGCATTGACAACATTTCTTTAAACAATTATTTTTTTCATAACTCACAACTCAGTGCAACACATGAAAATAGTTCAAAAACAACACATCTATAATTTTTCATTGTTTTACAACAGGAACATAATTTAGAATATCTAAAATGCCTTATTGTAAATATCTCCTATAAATTACATTTAAAATGATCTAGAGAAATCAGGAAAAATAGCAAAAAAAAAAATCAGTTGAATATTGAGTAATTATTTAATAGCACATTTACTTTGTTTTTTGAAACAACAAATAAACGGTTTGAATTTATTTACAAACAGAAAAAAATTCACTGGGCAAACTGTGAAGCTTTCAATGTCATGGTCACACAGATTTTGTATCACATGTAAACCTTAATGACAACTGACTGTCCCAGGAATGGGCACCTACTTGGATCTGAGGAAAAGTAGAACTCTCTGAAGTGACCTATCCTCAGAACACTGCCATGAATGGCTTGTGGTAGGGAGGACCAAACCACTTTAACACCTAGGTAGGCTTTATGCATTATTCATTTGGGTAGCACATAACCCCCATGTCATATAAACTATATACAAATTTTTTATGAACACTACATTTAAGCATTAGTGAATTTTAAACATGTCATTTCAATATTTGTGAATTTTGACACTGCCATTTCCTCTTCCTATTGTTGAAGCCAACACTTTTTGGTTCTCAGGTCTCAGAGATCTTTTTGTAGGACTTTGAAAAATGTATAAGCTATAAGATTTGTTCTTATAATTTCAAATGAGATAAAACTGTACTTTTTGGATCTAGTGACTAGAACTCCCAATGGCACTGTCCCTCTCTCAGGGAGTGGGAATGTGGCAAGTCGGAAAGAGACCAAAAATTGTGGGAAAGTACAGAAGATACACAGAGAAAGGGCGGGCAAACCCATGTTAAGGGTAAACCAGAATGTAGAGGGAACAGAGGTGACCAGAGGTGGGAGGGGAAACTAGCAACAGGAAAAGCAGACACACAGGAGGGAAGACAGGAGCAAGCCGAATCCGGATCCCACACTTGTGGGACGTGTGGAAAATGAAAGTCCCTTGTTCCAACTTGCTAAGAATTTCAGAATAGTGACAGCAAGAGCTCTGTACTACCTACCACAGGGCGCTTAGAGCATGGCATCATGTGTGCCTGTGTGAGCCGCACATGCATGAAGCTGGCCTGCAGGTGGCCTTTCCCCTCTTCCCAAGAAGTGGCTCGGGGGTGCTGGCATTAACTCACATGCTTCTACGTTACTGGCCACCCCACACCTACTCTCACCACCTAAGCCAACCAGAGGGCATTGCTTACTTGGGACCCTGATGAAACTATGAATATTTGTGTATCATGTGAAAATGAATTAAATTTCAAAACATAAGGTAATTTAAATAAACTAAAACCACTTTGTCTTTTACCAGTAAAGATTTACATTTTAGGGCTGAAAGCCAACGGCTAATCTCTTCTCAAAAAGTAAAAGCTCATGATGGAAATATGCCACGTGATTGGTATCTGGTCCAAAGGCGCCAATGGACACTGGTCTATTCCCAGTCTTGTGAAATGACTTGACGGAAGCATCTTTACATGTTTTTCTCATTAATCTTCAGTAAAGTTCAATGGTGTGCTTGTCATGTAAGACGAGTCCCTAAACCCTCTTTCCAATAAGAAGCACCCCAAGTCGCTCCTATATACTATAATAGTAGTTAATATATTATGGCTCTTAAATAACTTAAGGTAAAGCCTTATATAAACAAGGGAGCCCACACACACATACACACACACTCTAGCAGGTTTTTCAAAGAAATTTATAGAATTATCAAGTATTTGAGTTTTATTACTATCCAATTCTCAACCCTGTCACAAATTTATTTATTTTTTAATCTATGAGCCCTCTTTGAGCCACAGTCCTACATATCTACTGTCTATCTTCCCTGGTAGTAACTCTAGTAACTCAATTAATCTGAAGTGAAAAAAAAATTATATACAGTACATGAGTGTATGTATGCTCAAACCTAGTCCCTATCCCCCCCCCAAAAGCCTACCCTCTCTTTCTGAGTCATTCATTACTGTAAATGACACCATAATTCTTTCTACTACCTGAAATCTAAACCCTTTTGCTTCTTTCTATTCTTTGATCCAATCTGTGACACATTCTTGTCAATCCCACTATGAACTGTCACTTCCCACCATAAATTAATCCTGATTCCTCCCACTTTGGCCATTTCTGTGATTTCCAAACTAGTACCTCCACTTCCAATGTCTTTCCATTCCATTTCCCTGGTGTCTCTACCTGCAATCTCTGAAAAGCCTAAATTAGCTCCCTATGTTTTTATAAGAGTTAGCTCTGACTCTGCCTGGTGCCCCTTCTTTGGGCCTCTTCTGTGTCCAAGGTGCACTTTCCTTCCTTTCTTTGAGCTGCTACCCTGTTCTACCTTTTGCTTCAACTGGACTGGCCCACACTGTACAGAGTCCAGCTGCCTCCTCCTGTCTCTACCTTGTTTCTGATCTCTAAGCTTCGAAAACCACCTATCATTATTGGCATTGAGTCATAAAATGGGGAACTGAGTTTATCAAAACAAAGTTTGTAAGGGAATGAAACTTGTTTTACTCTATTTAGTGATATATCCCAAGTGCCAAGAACTATTCCTGGCACATAACAGAAAATTAATAGTTGTTGAACGAGTAAGATTTTTTTTATTATCATAGCTGTATACATTAATGCAATTACAGGGTACAAAGTACTGGTTTTATATATAATTTGAAATATTTTCATCAAACTGGTTAACATAGCCTTCATGGCATTATTGTGTTAAAACATTTATATTCTACACTTAGTAGATTTAACATGAACCCTTGTAAAATGTACCATAGGTGTAGTCCCACCAATTACTCTCCCTCCACCCATCTTCCCCTTCCTCTCCCCTTCCTTTTTCCCCGTCAACTTGGGCTGTAGTTGGGTTATAACATACATATGGAAGTATGGGTGCTTATCAATTGTTTTCATAGTAGGGTTAAGTACATCGGATACATTTTCTTCCATTCTTGAGATACTTTGTTAAGAAGAATATGTTCTAGCTCCATTCATGTAAATATAAAAGAGGTAAAGTCTCCATGTTGTTTAAGGCTGCATAATATTCCACGGTGTGCATATACCACAATTTATTAGTTCATTCAGGGGTCAGAGGGTACTTGGGCTTCTTCCATGACTTAGCAATTATGAATTAGGCTGCAGCAAACATTCTGGTGCAAATATCTTTGTTATAAAGTGATTTTGGTCTTCTGGTTATATATATCTAGTAGAGGAATTGCAGGACAAATGGCAGGTCTATTTTTAGATCCCTAAGTGATCTCCAGATGAATAAGATTCATTCTGAGTTTAAAATTCTATAATTCCAGCTAATGGTGCCCAGGAATTTTAAATCACTTCAACAGACATTTTACATTAAGTACTTGCATATGCAAAGCTGTACTAAGTGTGTTTAATGATACAGAAATTAACAATATATGCAGGGAGGCAATAAAGGTAGCAAAATAGTTTACAGAATATAATTTTCTTGCAAATAACTCTAGAGCACTTATTTACTTAATATGTACAATATCCAGCCAGACTAATTAATTGCATAATATTCCAACAAGATGGACATGTACAAATACATATGTTCAAATTTAATGGGAAAAAAGAGCTTTTGCTGAATTTTCTAGAATGTTCTATGCAACAGTAGAGCTTTTTTCCCCATTGAGTTTTTGTTTTCCTAAGATTTCATGCCAACTATATAATCTTCTTTTTTCTTATGTTTATAAAACTCCTAGTTTATCTCTGGACTCCTTGTTAACTCTGTGTTAACCTCCTTGTTTAGCCTCCTTGGGCCAGGTGTTCTAAAGTTACTGCCACCTAGTGAAGAGTGACACAGAATTGGTCCTTCTAGTTAATCAGCTATGCTGAATTGACTCTAGAAGGACTGACAAGTGAAAGAAATGGTACCTAAAGCTGATTTATAGCCAAAAGAAACAGATAAAACTTTAGCAGAGAGAAAGGGGCCCAGTATGTTAACCTCATAAATAAGTCTTAATGAGCACAACCTATTCAGTATCTTTTAATTAAATGACAGAACCTTTCCACACTAGTTTCTTCAGAATTTTGTGTATAAATGCATTGTAATGAATTGGTTTATAGGTCACAATTAACTCCAAATCTCTCAAAGGAACACAGTCTTTTTAAAAAAAATTCAAAAATGCCATAATTAAAAAAAAAATGTACTTCTTAAAACCCATCCCTTCAAGATCAAAAGCAATCTTTGAATATTTTGTATCAAAATCATTTTGCCTGTTAGAATTCATTCAAATATTCAATTAAATATCTGGTATAAGAGAAATAAAAAGTTCCTCAGAGGTGCTTCTCTCACCATTTATCAACTCTCTCCTCTTAATTGGGTAGATGAGAATAGTGAATGCCATTGTTCAACATTTTCTGCTTAATTATATATGACCTTGGCAATTGTGGCTAAGCTAATAACTAGATATTTCAAGGAGTCATGATATATGTAATTATTATGAAAAAATATGTCTTGGTATATATTAGTGTTTATTAAAATACTTCACAGATGAAATTGCACACATACTAAAATACAGAATGCAACCGCTTTCCAATCCATGTTTACCCTAGGACTAAATCTTATGGACAAATTATTTCTTATGTTTAAACTCTACCTTCTGTTCATATTCTCTGATCATTCTTTTTTCCTATATGCTTTCTTTCCTAACAAGTGGAACTGTGGACAATACATAAAAGAGATATCTGAAGAAGTTTTCTAGGGTGGTGTCAGTGTTGTTTTTGGTTTTGTTGTTAAGTTTTAAAATTTTACCTAGAGCTGTTCTGAAAAAAATATTTCTCAAACTCACAGAACACATAAAATTTTTTCTTCTTGACATTATATAAAGTACAAGTAATTAGATTATCTGGATAGAATTATAGAGTTTTAATGCCTAAAGGGCCCTTAGTGATAACATGGCCCTTACCTTTAATAGACAAAGAAATAATAGATTTGGAAGTGTAAATGAATTAGCTATTTAGTGGAAAAATAGTTGATTTAAAACAGGGACTGAGTTATCCGAAATACCCCAAAATATACCTAAAAGTGATTCCCAATTGGTATTGTGCAAAGCTAAGTTTAATATACACACTGTTTTAATGGTTAAAAAATGTAGAATAATGTATATATTGAGTGAATAACAAAAAAACTAAGAAAAAATTTAAGTTTGGGTATGTGTATTTTCATTTTATATATGTCAGGCTATGATATTCTCAAAAGAGAAAAGTAATTTGAAATATTAGTAATTTGCTGTTACTCCTCTCAAGTCTCATTCTAGAAATGCAGCTACACACTTCTCTGAGCCTTCCTTTCAATATCACTCGCTCTATTTTTAACTCACTATCTTGGAGTCTTTGCCCATTTCAGAGAATATGCCAGCAGGGCATACATTTGTATTAATGCTACAGTGTCTCTTCAACTCCTTGTGTCCCTGAGGACCGATTCACATCTTTCTACCTAGCCTCATGTGTATTTATGTGCACGTCTGGGGAAACTCCACTAATAATGCTCTAAAATCCGAAGAGCACGTTGCTGTATGAGAAGGAGACCTGCCGTAAGGATGGCTGGGTTTTGAGAAGGAAGGAAGATGGGAGATGGAGACAAGATCTCTGCTTCCCTGAGGCTGTGCGCTAATCCCAGAGTGGGCGGTGGCTGAAGTGACCATACAAATTGTTTCTGCTTAGGGAGGGGTCTGTTACACTTCTTTCTTATCACATAGACTTTGATAAAATACAAGCAGGAGTAAAAAGCTATTTTTGAAAATGTTAGCTTACCTTACACACTGTATAATGCACACATTTGAGAAAAACAGAAAGGATGAAGGTAGAGTGAGTGGCAGGGAGGGAGGGAGGAGACTGGAGGAGGAATTGAGAAAACAACGGAGTAAAAGATCAGGGAAAACAGAACAGGACACAATTTCAAGTCAGAGGTTTATTTTATAGATTATGCAAGCACTGCCATTAGTTCAAGTTTTTGTATGATAGGGAAAAATTTGACTACCTTAAGAATGACGTTCTCAGTGGAGTTACTTTAAGTGTTTATCATACAGAGATAACAAAATAGAAAACTCTAAAGATTTTAGAAAATAGATACAGAGAAGTACAGGTCATAGGAAAACAGAAAAACATTATATGGGAAAGCAAACCCCTAGGTGTTAAGAGCCTGGGCGTGTACCTGCTTGACAATAAGAAATCATCAAAGGCACAGTGCCACAAAAAGAGCAGTGGGCAGCAGCATTTTTACCCTCTAGCCCACACATTTCTGTCATTTCTAATATTCCCCATATTACATGTTTTACTAAATGAAAGACTTTATGGTTTAGTGATTCTAAGGAGTGTCACCAGAGCCAAAGCCAGCAAACTCTCTCTGCAAGGAACAGATAGTAAATTAAAGGGAGTAGACGAATAAAGGAATGGGAGAAAAGGAAGAATTGAAAAGCATGAATGGATAGTGCTAGAAAAGTGAGACAAAACCCTTAGGCTGGAACACCGCTGGGGTGGACCAGAGGGTCTTGAAATCAGACAGATCTGAGTTCAAATTCTAGCTCACGCATTGTACTCCTTGGTAAATTACTTCTCTCATTTTTGCTGTCCTTATGAATGGATGGAGGTTAACATTCATTTTTTAGAGTTGTTCAGAGGATTTAAATAATTCATAGAAGGCAAAACATAGCATAAAGTGCCCCATAAATAAGATCGGTTAACAGAAAGATGTTTTAAAGCAACATAGAGTAGATGAATGAATGGATACATTATATTACACATATAATATGTTCATATATGTTATACATGCATTAAATACTAGATTTACACAAAAGAATAACCAAGTCAGTTCTTACACTTCCACAATGTCAAACCATCTTGTGGTTTTATTCTTTCTTTCTTTCTTTCTTTCTTTTTTTTTTTTTTTTTTTTGAGTCAGAGTTTCATTATATCACCTTCGGTAGAGTACTGTGATGTCATAGCTCACAGCAACCTCAAACTCTTGGGCTTAAGCGAGTCTCTTGCCTCAGCTTTCCAAGTAGTTAGGACACTACAGGTGCCCACCACAATGCCCGGCTATTTTTTAGTTATAGTTGTCATTATTGTTTGGCAGGCCTGGGTTGGGTTTGAACCTGCCATATCCAGCATATGTGGCTGGTGCCCTAGGCCACCGCCACAGGTGCCACAGGCCGAGCCTCCTGTGGTTTTCTTTTGTAATATGACTTGTGTTGGTACTTTTGGTGATTTGTTGATTCCCCCCCACACACTGGATTGGGGAATGGACCTTATTCGCCCATAATTAAGTTCCTAGAGCCAGCACAATCTTTGACATGTCCTAAGAGCTAAAATTCTATCATTTATAGTTGCATAATTGTGCAAATACCTTCTCAATCCTAATGTCTTTATAAAATGGGGGCAATAGTAGTGCTCAATTTAATTGCTATGTGGAGTCAGGGAGAAAGACACTGCTAAACACAAGGACCTCCAGCAGAATGCGGAGGAGACAGTCAGTACTTAACAAATGTTACTGGAATCAAATTTAATTGTTTTGTTTAATCTTAAATTGGCCATAATATTAAGTTAATCAAATGTCTATGTTCCTCAAGCACTTTGGTTATTAGACTATTTATATCCATTTTTGCAACATGTAACATTCAAAACAGCAAATATTTAAATTCATGAGATAATTTTACCTTCCAAGAAAAATCCACAAATAAAGTGTAAAGGGAGAAAAATTTTCCTAATTATATGTTCTTGAAAGAAAAATTTTCTTTCAAGGTTTTTAGCATAAAGAACCTAACCAATCAATTCTGCCAAAAAAGTCAATTGCGTACTCGGCACTCTGATTTTTTAAATTAAAAATTAACATGTCTACCTGTGCTCACTAGTGAATTTATTAGAAATCATCAATATTTCATGTATAGTATAGGTCAGTCCAATGTTGTGTATCTAATTCCGTGATGTGTGAGGTGTTTCTAGAACCCAGCCAGTGGCTGGAGAAGCTTCATCTGAAGCAGAAAATGCCTCTATCAAGAACTTGGTGCGTCAAAGAGAAGAAATCAATGGCCTTTCCCCCTGTGATATTAATGATGACTCTCTAGGAGAGCAAAATCTCCATCACTAAATACAAGAAATGAAAACAGAAAATCTCCAGGACAAAGTTGAAGTTAAAGTTCTTAAGGTACAGCCATTAAAAGTCATATTATTGAGTAACATGTAAAGGCTTTGGAAAACGCCATGATACGTAGTTAAATGTAAAATGAGAATGGAAACTATTAACATATAGTTTATGGATTTATCTTTAGTATGTACATATATGTTTTTAAAAACCAGAGTGAGTTGGGTAGTGTAATTATGACTCTTAGTATTTGGGTAGGGATACTTATTTTTGTATAATTTATATTTGCCTAGTTGGGGCAATGAGATACTCCCTGGCAAGAAAATAAAGATACATGAGGGGTTGACAGTAGAAGGAGTTGAGGGTAAAAGAATCACATAGAATGCAGGCACTCCTAAAGATTCTAATAGGCTCTGTGCGGGTCCAGGTTATGAGGAAACAGAAATTAAGAGAACGCATAAGGCAGGACCCAGACGTACAGAGTGGAGGGTAATGTAGCTAATTACACAGAGAAACACCCCAACAGAGAAGCCGACTGCAGGGAATGGTAACACAGGAGA
This sequence comes from Galagoides demidoff, assembly GCA_963574575.1. Classification (NCBI taxonomy): domain Eukaryota; kingdom Metazoa; phylum Chordata; class Mammalia; order Primates; family Galagidae; genus Galagoides; species Galagoides demidoff. Next base: position 16,245 of record CAUYQV010030469.1, on the reverse strand, counting down.
ATGAAGAGGGCCCGGTGTCTGACTTCGCCACAGTTCTTCCCCTTCCCAGGCCTGGCTTCACCCTGTTTCCCACCTGCCTGAGACAGAATGATTTAGCTATTTTAGGCTTCCACGCAAATACAAAACCCATCACATGTAATATCTTAAGGGAGTCATTTCCTTATAATAAAACCTTAAAAGTAATAATTACAGTTAAAAGGAATAGAATGATATATTCTATGAACTCTTAAGCCAGTGATGGCTTCAGAATTTCTATCTGTGATGGATTTGAAGGAATACCATGTTCACGGCCCTAAGCAGGGATTATTTTGAAGCCATCCTGTAGCAAATATACTGTTTAGTATGCATTTCGGAAGGCTTTCAGGGGTATGTGCAAATTAAATGTGTAACTTAGTGTGTATTTTCATTTAGGGTGGATGGGAGATTATCCAGGTACTAAAGTGCATTTTAGTATCATAAAATTGAGAGGTCTTATACTTATTGTGCATCCTCAAGAAAATGTTGCTGAGCATAGAATGGAACCGAGAGCAAGATCAAATTCTACCTGCTGTTGCTGGTGCTCGCCTATGGGCTGCTAGGTGTTTGCCTTAAAGGGCTGTTAGGAAAAACATTTTTTTCTTGGGTGGCGCCTGTGGCTCAAAGGAGTAGGGCACCGGCCCCATAAGCCAGAGGTGGTGGGTTCAAACCCAGCCTCAGCCAAAAACTGCAAAAAAAAAAAAAGTTTTTTCTTCTTGGCCCTTCCATTATATAACAGTCCCCTCCTATATTCAAGTTCAAAGAGACTGAGAAAGGGAGTTAACTATTTGTCGCACAAATTAGGGAGAGGGGAGATTGTAATTGGAACATTAGAAGCATGTTACAGTCACAAGTCTTCTAGTTCAGGATAGCACAGGCCTACAAGTACCAAAGGTTCATAGGCCCAAAGAAGAACTTGCTAAAGCTAGCACTGAAGTTTTTCTTAAGGCGACATTGAAAAAGAAGAAAAAAGGAAGACATAATGAAGACAGGGAATTTTTAAAGAAATGCAATTTATAACTGGGACTAAGATTAGGGATGGCAGATAGGTTCTACTTCACATGCCAGCTACAGTAGATCAATAATGTCTGCCGGAGTGCACTGAACAGAAGAAATTCACGGCCAAGTCTGGGATGGCGTTCTAGGATATGCTACTGGCCCGAGATGCTACATAATTGCCATCTCTGGGCAAATGAAGTCATGTGGAAGTCTTCAGGGAGAAGGGTCATACAGGAAGAGCACATGTCTGTCCAATCCTCATACATATGGAGCTTGGGGACATAGCACTTCTATTCTTACTTCCACTTTCTTGTCATAGGAATCATAATGCCCACTTCATGTTATTTCTGTGAGAATCACATAAAATCACAGGTAAAGTCCACAACCCATTCCAGGCACAAGGCAGGTGTTCAATTCTAAAAGGGATTGGGCCCTTTATTCCTTGTGTCTCTTTTCATAATCTTTGATTACAACCACCATACTACTGGCCCACAATTAATTAAGAGGCACAACCCACACTACACGCCCATGACTCATGTTGACTGCATCACTCTACTCCATATTATTGGCCCACAATTAGTTACAATTGAACAGTCTGCATGTAGGTCCATAATCAATTCCAGTTGCACAGTTTATATTCCAGAATCTAACAAATATACAACTGGTACTTTGTGTCCACAGTTAGGTCATAACCATTTCATCAGGGTTCTCCATACGCACATTGCCTTTCCTGCAACTGAAACATCATAAGAAAAAATACATAAACATCACAGAGAGATGGCTTGAAAAAGAAGTGGTAGTTATGTGGCAAATACCTAAAAACCTATGCATAAGCTAGTTTATTTTCACTGAATGGAAAAGATGACCTTTACCCTTCTGTTGGAAAATGCAAAAAGGAAAAAAAAAGAAAGATTCTTTGTACTTTCCACTTAATGTTTCTGCAAACCTGGAGCTGATTTAAAAATATTCTATTAATTTTCAAAATGAGAAAGACTATATTTGTATGAGTCTATGATTTAAGAACAAAACAAAACAACCCAGGTGCGTTCACGTAACCACCATGCCGGTCAGAAAGCTCCTTCTAGCTTCTCTCTGTCATCCCTGCTTCCAGTTAGTCTTACTCCTCATCCGTGTTCTGGCCAAGATGATGTTCTGACAAACTAGAATGAACAATGAGTGCAACGAGAAAATGACGATTCTGAATTTCAGTGAGGCTAACATGTGTCTTAGTAAAAGTAAGTATATAGTTCAACTCTGAACATAAACTCATCAAAGAATGAAACAACCCAGTGAGGACCACTTAAGATGCAACTATTTTCCTTTGCTTGTTCTAGAAGGCCTAATACTTAAATATGTTTTCCTTAGGCTACCTGACTAATTTCAACTGAAAAGCTCAACCTGGATCATTCTACAAACCCTAAACTGAAATTTAAATATTATTTGCAAAAATGGTAACAGCATGGACTGAGAAATTTCCTTTTGTCCTGGCTCCATTTTACTCATTTTTATGTGGGGCTGGCCTGATGTAGTCGTACAGCTTACCCAGTTACTACATGGGTAAGTAAAGTACTACTACATGGGTAAGGCAGTACTACAAGGAAAGTACTGCCTTTCCAAACATTGTGTTTCCAACAAATATGTGCTGTGTTTATTATTCCTTTGGATTCCAGTTGCCTATGTTATCAACAGCCAAATCAAGATTTTGCTGCAGATATAGAAAAACTTTTTTTTTCTTTTAGAAAATATACTGTCTGATTGAACCTACATAGTTTCTCCAGTTAAATGAAATACGTATTTTTTTCACATCATAAGAAGGGTTACTATAAAAGTATAAATCACGTGGTATCCATCACAACACTTTATCTTGAACCAAAGATTTTTTTCTCCTCTGGACCAAATTCTCCCACCTCTAGTGTCAGATAAATTTCATCAGTACATAGCAACTATCAGAAAGCTTAGAAAGCCAAGTAGGAAGGACACAGAGCCATACGATTATTAATTTACTTATTTCTAATAAAGGAGGCAATATTTTTAAGTTAGTGTGTCTTTTTTATCATTTGTCACTGAAATCAAACAGTTGAAATTCTTTTGATATCACTATGCCTATTTTTCTATGCTAGACATTTTTCTACCCCAATCAACGAGGTCTGACAATTAAGTTTCCAAACTCATCCTAGAAAAAGTGGAACATATCTCATTGCTGAATGTCGCTATCGTCACCTTTGGGGTACTCCCATGAAGACATTATTCCTTGGTGCCAGAACCTAGACCACCCCTCAAAGCCATTTTGGAACTCTTTTTCTGGAAAGGCCATCAGAACTGTTGTTATATTACCCTTGATGTCCTGAGTGTCATCAAAATGTCTTCCATTCACTATTTTCTTTATCTTTAGGTAAAGAAAAAAGGCACTGGGGGCCAAATCAAGTGAGTAAGGAGAGTGTTCCAATACAATTATTTGCTTACTGGCTAAAAACTCCCTCACAGCCAGTGCCATGTAAGCTGGCACATTGTCACAATACAAGAGCCATGAGTTGTTGGAGAAAAGTTCAAGTAGTTTTCCTGTAACTTTTTCACACAGCCTCTTTAACACTTCCAAATACTAAGCTTAGTTAACTGTTTATCCAGTTGGTACAAATTCAATCTGTACAATCCCTCTTATATCAAAAAAGTTAGCAACATTTTTCCGACTTTCAATTTGGACTGATGTAAATTTCTGGTCTTGGAGAACTGGCTTAATTCCATTGTGCGCTTTAACTCTTTGTTTCAAGGTTGTATTGGTACATCCATGTTTCATCATCAGTGATAACACAGTCCAAAACGTCACTGTGGCTCTCTAAAAGGTCTTGGCAAACTCACACTCTCTTTCATTCATCGGCAGGTTCCTTTGGGACCATTCTCACACACACCTTTCTCATGCCAAGATTTTTGTCTGAGAGAAGTTTCTACATTTTAAATCTAGTTTAATTTTTTAATTGAGTCTGACTTAGAGCTCATATCAGACCTCCTCCTAACTGTGGGCTTCAGTTAGGGTACGGAGAATATCTTATCTTATGTAAGTGGCTTCAACAATGCCAGTCTTGATACTTCTGATGAGAATTTGTTTTATAAGCCAGCAGCAAAAGTATGTGTTAAAGATGACACCATAGGGATATACACTCATACAGATTGTTCTCTTTGTATTGCAAAGAATGTTTCCAGCTATTCCATCTCATTATGGAAAAATTCTGCTAAAGATAAACTGGTAGACTTATTTATTATGTTTCTTATCCTAATGTAATTAAGTAGAGTGTGGTATTAAATATTGAGTTATAGGTTTTTTTTAATAGAAAAAACATTAGGATATTATGTGGTTTTTCACATGCCCAGGAAAAAGAAGAGAAATCTTAAGATCAGTTCAGTGACTTGTGTAAGACTATAGACCTGGTTTCAGCCAAGGGTCTAAACCCAGAATACTGAACAGTCTTATCTGTCTAGCAGATGAAAGAAACATTTCATATAAATTTCTATGTAATAATTTTAAGCCCAAGTCATAAAGAATTAATCCATATATGTTCAACATTTTTTTTTTTTAGAGATAGAACCTCACTTTGTGGTCCTTGGTAGAGTGCCAAAGCAACCTCAAACTCTTGGGCTTAAGCGATTCTTCTGCCTCAGCCTCCCAAGTAGCTGGGACCATAGGTGTCAGCCATAACACCTGGCTATTTTGTTATTGCAGCTGTCAATTGTTTGGCAGGCCCCAGCTGGGTTTGAACCCACCAGCTCCAGTGTACATGGCTGGTGCCCTGGCCACTGAGCTACAGATGCCAAGCCATATGTATGTTCAACATTTTAAAAACTTCCATATATTATACATGTATCACCCTAAGCATGAATACAGAAGCACATTTAGACCCTTGGTTTTTGGCTCACCTACATTCTTTCTAATTATGTCAGAGACTAATTTTCTTCCACAATCCATCTCCTTTTTTCCCTAGCAGTAATAGAACTGCCTCCTCTAGCAGCACTTGGACTTTCAGTAAGGTACATGGTTATACATCTAGAAATGTATTTCTCATGCTTTATTGGCAGCCAGACAGGACTCTTTAGCTAAATTTTAAGAAACTAAATATGAACAGAGGTGATGTGTTCAATGTGCACATCATTTTCTTGAAAAAATACACTTGCTCTCTGCTTTCTCTCTGTTCTACTTCCTCTGGTCAGGAATATAGATCTGCAGCCCCTATGATTTAGTGAAATACCCTCATTATTGGTGGAACCAAAAATAGATGAAACATGGTCTCCAAAGGAACTGCTGGCGTATGCCAGATTACCTCTATTTGCTGTATTGTTTTGGGAGGTAAATTAGCCACCTTTCTTCACTGACTGTATTTGTAGGTTATTCTATTATCAGCCTAGCCAATACTCAACAAAAATACACTAGAACTGGCCCCTTAATGTTGTGGGGGGAACCACTTACCGTACACTATGCCCAGGCATCACTTCACTTACATAGCTACTTTTTAACTTACACAGGTTAACATAGCCACCCCTTTGTACCCTTTGGAAATTCTAGCAGAGTGTGTACAATGCTTACTTACCCCTATTTGTTGTTTTGTTTTATTTTGTTTTGTGACAGGATCTGGCTCTGTTGCCCAAGACACAATGCCACTGCATCATAGCTCACAGCAACCTCAGACTCCTCTGCTCAAGTGACCCTGTTGCCTTAGCCTACTAAGTAGCTGGAACTATAGGTTCTCACTACAATGCCTGGCTAATTTTTCTATTTTTAGTAGAGACAGGGTCTCACATTTGCTCAGCTTGTCTCTGTCTCCTAAGCTTAAGTAAACCATCCACCTTGGCCTCCCAGAGTGCTAGGATTATACTTGAACCACTGAGCCTGGCCCTTATTTGTTTATAATCAACTAAACTGGAAGTTCCTAGAGCGGAGGAAGAGTAGCTGACTCATCTTTGTTTCCCTAATGCTTAACATGGCACCTGACACATTATTTGAAGGTTCTCAAATAATGTACATTGAATCATTAAGTGGAATAGATGCTTACCTTTGCTTTGCTGGTTCAGGATAAACATCAAGACTGCAGTTTCATCCTTTAATCTTCACTATAATATGGGTTAATTGAAGGTGTTCCCACATATAATACCAAATTTTTCCATCTATGCCTAAGAAAATAGAACTCTTCCAACGTAACCAAGACCCTGAATCATCTGCTATCTGAGACCTTTTATAATGTATCAGATTTAGTTCTTTCCTTGGCAGATTGAAGCCTTTACTGCCATTTCTTCCTAAAGCCCAATTACCTTCCAATTTATTTTCCGTTAATTGGTTCTAATATATGTTTCCTGAAAATGAGTTTTCCTTTCTAAAACTCTGGTAGGAAGACGACTGTATAGCTGACGTATAAGAATGGCAAATCATAGATATTAATGATATCAACAATTAGGAAATACTGCTGCAAAGATACTATTTATTAAAAAAACCAAAACACAAAAATGAAATTAGTTGTTATAAAAATGGATTAATTACCTGGAAAGAGAAGAGAAAATAAGAGGTATAGTTTTTTGTTTTGTTTGTTTGTTTTTTTGTTTAGATAATATCAATCTTTCACCCAGGCTGGAGTGCCCTGCTGTCGGGCTAGCTCATAGCAACCTCAACCTCCTGGGCTCAGGTTATCCTCCTGCCTCGCTTTCCCAGTAGCTAGGACTACAGGCACCCACCCCAATACCTGACAAATTTTTCTATTTTTAGTAGAGACCTCCTATTTCACTCTTGCTCAGGCTGGTCTCAAACTCTTGAGCTTTAGTGATTATCCTTCCTTGGCCTCCCTGAGTGCTAGAATTATAAGCATGAGCCACCAAGCCTGGCTGAGGAGAAGTACTTCTGAGTGCAAATAGCAGAGTGTGATTATGTATAAGAGACCAGAGAGAAGATCAGAGACGTATTTGACAGAGCAGTGAAGCCTTTACCTAACAGGTAGAAGACATTTAATAGTGGACAGTATGCAAAGCAGAAAAAGGCTTGGTAAAACTATGCAATTAAGTAAAAGTCTTAGCAACTGCCCTTATAAATCTCTAGAGAAGAGGCTGGCTAAAGGCTAAGTTCTGTAGATGTCACTGTTCCAGTTGAATGGTCTTTAAATTTGACCCCAAAATGACAGTCACACCTAAGAAAAAGAATGTATTTGACATACACTCTTTTTCTGTAGCAAAGTCCAAAAAAACATTTAAAAAAGCAGGGATAAGAGACATGCTCTATAACAAAAGGGCTTGCTCTTGTCATCTAACATCTTATATACAACATGCATTTGCCTTGAAGAATTAAACCCTTGGGGCCAAGTGTAAGCAGGAGATGCCAAAGTACCTAGGAAATGAGCTATTTGAGTCTAAAGTCTTCTTTACCATAAATTAACAGTCAACATAAGAATTTAAGTGGCTCCCGAGACTGACTAGGGCCAAAGGTAATTATTGTCAGAAATGTACAGGTTGAATAAGGGATTTGATACAGAATTTCATTCTTCCTTGTTCTCCACTAACTCTTATGCCCAGAGTGATTATATGTCTTGTTTTTCCCAGGACAGTCCCTATGTAACTGGGACTTGATTATTCATTTTTAGTCTCAAAATTGTTTAAGTTTGGATCATAAATTATATTCTCATTCCTTTGAATACTAAGTTTCTTAAATGTATTTCCTAAATCTTTGTAACCTGTCCACCTCCCATCCCCATTCTCTTTACACTGCCATCTTCGCGAGGACTGTTGCAGGAATCTCACAGCTGATCTTCCTCTACTTTTGTTCTGCTCCGGTTTGTTTTGCCCAATACTACAGGGAGGCTTTTAAAAATAAAGTTATGACTCTTCCCTCTCAAAAGTGTTCCATGTTCCCCTTTGTGTCTCAGCACATTAGGATCTGCCTGATCTAGACCCCACCTGCCCTTCAAACCCCATCTATCATCCTCTCCTTTCTTTTCTAATTCCTCAGCCAAACAAGATCTCTCCAAGGTTCTCTTCGCGGTCTCAAAGCATTCAGATCTGTCCCTTCTGGCATAGACCTCTTCCTATTAATTTCCTTCTTCTGATTCCTATTCAAACTTCTGAGCTCAGTAATAAACTCCTCTTCTTCAGGGATACCCTCACAGATTCCCACAGACTAGGCAAGTTCTGCTCCTACAATAATGACAACAATGTACAATTCATAATACCCAGATAATTTCACAGATGTAAGCTTATATACCCCACTAGGTTATGGTGTCAGGAAGAGAGAGAACATAAGTTCATCTTTTTATCTCTAGATATCCACCACTTTTGCATATACAGAATGTTCAATAGCTTTTTGTTGAAATGATAACCAAAAAGAGAGTAATAATCTTAGGCAGCTAAATATCATTGTGCTACTTATCCCTTGACTTTAAACACTGTCTTCAAATATACATTGCCAATATTTCATAATACATATTCTCTTGTATTTAACTCTCCTTCATAATTGAACACACAGTAAATTAGCTTTAGTCCAATATAAATCAGATTAAGGTGAAAGGTTCATGCTTTTTAGCACATCTAATTATTTCATGTTTATCATAATTATGTTAATCTCATGCAATCAACATTTCTATTCAGATGTTATTCTTAATGCTTTCATTTGTCTGCTTCTATTCATTTTTGTAAAATGAAGAGAAATGTAATAAGATATGGAAGTAGTTAAATAAGTATTGATGTGTAGAGATGCTTACACTGCTCAAGGTGGCTGAAAGGAAGCAACATGATATAATAGCTAGAAATATTTGTCAACTGAGGCATAAAAAGTTGAATTAAGTGTGGGAAAATCAATGTAAAAGTATTTGCCCTTACACATATCACATACTTTCTGATAAAACATGCATAATGAGAAAATCAACCATGCATAACAGGAAAGTCAACCATTAAATCTGAGGACTGTTTATAGCATGATTCCGTTGATATTCAGCATCTGTATCTGTTAGGGTAAGATACAATACAGAAAGAAATTCAACTAACTGTGGATTAATGAATGATAATATTTAATTATCTCACATATCAAGAACTCTAAAGGTTGGTACTTTTAGGGTTTGGTAGAGCAACGCAAGCATGTCCTCAGGAACTAAATATTTCTGTCTCTCTTTTTCTTTCACTCTAATTTTTTTCTTTATTTACCTGAAGGTAATAAGATGGTGGCTTTAGCTCCAAACATCAAATCTCCCCACAGCCACAGTCATGGAAGGAATGATGTGGAAAGGGAAATATGACCTCTTCTAAATCTACGACTTCTCTTTTGATCCAGTGAAAAAATCCTTTTTCAGAAGACACCAAGAAGACTTTCCATTACATCTCCTTGACCAGAACTGGATCATATTTCCACTCCCGGGTATATCACTTAAACAGAGAAGGGAATTATGGTGAGTAGGATAAGAAAGTTTCACCTTCCAGGAAAACAAACAATCTCAGCTCACTAGATGAACTGGAGTCAGCTTCTGCCATAAAAAACTGCAGATCAGAACTATGTCAGACTCCTCTGATTTAGAAAAAAACCAAAATAATCTTAGTGTACATAATGACACTCTGAAAACTTTACTTCCATATACTCTAACATAAAGGCAGTTGGGAGAAAAATATATCTATCTCTAAAACAGGAAGGAACAAATCATAACTAAAAGTATAAAAATTATTATAAACTCGATTCCATTTTTGAAAATATAAATATCTGGACAGTTTTCAGAGAGTGAAATAAAATGACATTTTAAAATCTCTCTTTCAGAGCTGCTTCCATCGATACTTATAGCAAATTCATACTAATTGGAAAAAGGTTGTATTTACTGCATGATTTTTATAATTATATTACAACTAAAGGTGGACAAAAGATAAACCTGAATTGATAGCACAATTTCATACTCAAATCCTCACTTTCATTACCCTAGCAATAATACGCTTAACTTTCCTTTGCAGCCAACCCAATGACAATAATGCTGTCTTGCAGTACACCAATCTTTCAGTTGCATTCTGGAGAGGCACTGGCTCTGAACCAAGTACCCAGGTACTAACTAGTTTAGTTTTTTAATTTGGAGCAGATGGACTAAGGTTCTCAAGGTTGAATTTAGAGGATTTACTTGGTGGATACCTCATGGTCTCTGTGACATAGCAGATGGTGAAAAATATTTTAAGGCTATTTTCAAAGGATGTTAGCAAAACTACATTTTTTCAATTCTCATATAAGGCTTCCATAAATGTGATTTTACTTCCAAATCAAGAGTGACAATGATAGAGCTTAGCAGGGTTCTCCTGAGATGTCAGTATCAACAATAACACACTGAGCATTTATATTCAACGTTCAGAGATGAATTGCAACGGAGGAAGCATTAGATCTCCTGAGATAAACAGACAGATATTGATAAATGATGTTACAATGCATATCCCGTTGGCCTCTATAAGGGAAAATAATTTCTATCTCCCATTATAGTAGACTTTTAAATTGATATTTCTTTTTGGAAGATAAGGAAAACGTAATTCTTTTTAACCCCTCAAGCAACAAAAAATGCTAGACATACCACAGATGTCCAATACGTTGTACTTTTTTTCTTGTTGGTGCAAATTTTATTTTTAAAGATAAAATATTATGGTGGACACCTGTCATCTGAGGCTATGTCAAGCATGTAGTCCTTCAGCTCTAATTTTCTCTGAGGAAATTACTTTATTCCTATTGCCTGATATCTTTTGGTGAGGGTAACTCCTAGTAGTTATATCCCAAAGAGGAAAGTGGAAAATGAAAAGCCTTAGATTCCTTACATTTCCTAAAATGCCAGGATCTGGGATATGGCATAAGTTGGGGTAATAATACCATTTACCCTGGGACTCAGAATCTGGAGGGACTCAGCGGAAGAGAGAGGAAGTATAGAACTCATTTGTTGCATCAGCAAAGGCAGCAGAGGTGATTCTATCCTAATTAGAAACAGTCTAATTAGGGTAATTCTGTCCTAATTCCTGTCCTGTGGTTCCTGTTTCCCAGCCCCCATCTAATTCTTGGTTTTGGACCAAGCTCAAGGTAGCTCTCGGTAGTTTTCTAATAAATTTCCATTTGCTTAACTAGAGTTGGTTTCTGTTATTTATAATAAAAATTCTCAAATAAAGAAAAGTAAAATTAGATAATAGAAGTATCCATATTACTATTTTGTAGGCTTCTTTTTCATTATTATATTGTATCTTGAACATTTGCTATGATAGCACATAGGTAAATTGTAATGGTTACCTAGCACATTTTTGCACAGATACAGTATAGTACACTATAGTCTATTTAATCAGGGCTGTATATTTACACATATATATTTTGCTAGTATTGTAAATAATTACCTGAATAGTATCTTATGTATCCATCACCATTTTGATTTTCTTTTCCTTAGAATAAATCTCTTAACAGTGCGATTGTTGGGACAAAAGATCAAGGCTATTTTGAAGCTTTGAATCATAGAGGTTTGTCCCCCAAGAAAGACTGCATCTACTTACACTTTTATCTGCAGTGTCTGAAGATACATTCTAACAAGATCTTATCCATGAGAGCCATTGCAAGTCCGTAGGTGGGAGAATATAAAGCTATTCAACTTCACTTGCCCAAATGCACAATTCGGAAAGCAACCAGCCTTCCATTTGAAGACGCCAGAATAAAGAGGAAGTTACAATAGAACTCAGTACATGTCTCACATCATTAAAGAATTCTCAATTAAAAAAATGAATTTACAAAAATGAATTCTTCACAGATTTCTTGGTACAACTGAATATAAACCAACGGCATCGGTGTGTTTTGGTGAATGGACACTGTGGAGAACCTCGCAGTAAGTTAGGAAGAGAAGAAGGAAAGAATCAAAGAAATCCCAGCCAGCTTTCCTCACAGCTTGCTCCTCACGGTAACTTACTCACACACTCAAAGCTCAAGAATGAAAGGATTTCGTATTTACCAAAGATACATTTGCACATGCGGTGCTGCTAAAATCCATCATGAAGTTGCACCACCTAGACAGACCCTGAGAATCACAAGGTCCAATCCAGCTTACAATGTTTTCCCTAGATTACTGTATAAAAATCATATACATTTTCTTGAGTCCATTGGCCTTTCTTTTAACACATACACACCTAATAAAAGAGGTCATCTAGCTACATCTGGGCTCAAACAGCAGCATCCTGGTGACTAGAGGCTGACAGAAGACAATTTTTATACTAAAAACTGAGCGGCTACATGCCAAGGAAATACACCCATAACCACATTTTAAAAATTCCTTGTATTTGTCATCAACTAAATGGGTATGAGAAGCCCACGTTATGGGTGTCTGTGCGCCTGTGAACGTGTGTGTGCGCGTGTATGTGTGTGTAATCTGAATAAATCCAAGGGCCCCTAGTGGCTCAAGTTCAGTGAGGTGTTAAATTCATGGCATCTATGAAAAAGTAATTAAAATACTTCAATTCTTTACTCCATTGCTAACAGATAAATGAATTTTAATGCACAGCTAGTATCTTGAGAATTCTTTTCTCCCCAGCCTAAGTTTCTTAACATAGCAGCTGTTCCCTGCTTCATTTTTCCCAATCTCAATTCCCAGTTGTCCCAAATTCAGCCTATTTTATCTTCTGCCCCCTCATCATTCAGCTGTTTAGGATACAGAAACACTTAGTGCCTCTAACATCTTAAGCATTCCCTCTGCTTAGAGGATTACCTTATTATGCATCACTAAGGAGCATCCCAGTGCTGATATGGTAAGCACCTAGAAGCTGGGGGAAGTGGAATATTGTAACAACTCAGGTATTAATTGGTTTAATTCAAATTATACATTAATAATTTTCCCTGACATATTCATATATAATTTATGACAAGACAGCTTCAGAAGTGATAGATAAGGTATTCTATGTCAAAATGAAAGGTTTCTGGTCTAATTACTACACAGGTATTCACCAGGTGAAGAGGAACGTTATAAACAATGTTTTAAAAACAGAGTTTTGTTTTGCTTTTCCAGGGAAGACAAAAGAAAATAGCTTATAGGCTTTACCAGTGGATTCATTAATACCATCAGTGATTAATACCTCCAGTGAATACTGAAGTGGTTGTGGCCAATTCTCTTTTCCTTCTTTCTTTTTTTTAGTTTATAGAATTTTTATTATTCAAAACGAGTCTTAATTCAATTCAGGTGCTTTAAAGAAGGTTCCGTTGTGTTACTTGAACACAACATAGAATGAGTGTCTAGTTTACTTCAATGAAGTACCCATCCAAAGGAAAGCATAATGTGCAAGTCTTTATTTTAATTACTCCTATTTGAAGGTCCTTATTTTTAGAGAATAGCAAGGCATTCTGTTATTCATTCTTTCCATCCCTTAAAGGCTTCAACGTGTTTTACTGAATTCCCATTATCCTCAGGGCTACGTTTCCAATTATTCAGGTGTGTCAGCAGACTCGCCATTGGTCTGTCTCACTTTGTATCTTTCTGTAATGCTGAAGCCAACAGCACAGGCAACTTGCATAGACAGACAGGGCAAAGATTAAGAAGGCACCCGTCAGCTTCCTCCAAGTAGGTGGAGTCTTGCATTAGGCCTGTGAGGCACTGACAGCATCACATTCCAAATATGGGTCCAATCTCGTGGGATGAAGGCTCACAGGATCAAAGCAATAAAACACTGGTTATTTCAGGAATATAATAGTTATTAAAAATGGAATAGTCACTGGAAGTTGTTTTCTGGAGCGTCTTCATTTTCTCTTCATAGCACAAATGACTAATATCACTGCCATTGCTGGCAATGCTGAATATCCCCACACCGTCTGTCAAAGAGGCCTGCCCACAGACAAAATTCCAGGAGTCTCTTGAGTAAAGATCAATCATATCAATCATTGTTGTCCCCACAACACAGGAGGCATCTTCAGGTATCTTGTGTTTTGAGAACGTCAGGATGTGCCCTGCACGTGGTGTGTTATCATTGACTCTGAAGGAACACTTTGTTGCAGAAACAGAACTGGTTCTGGGAGTTTTACTGTCAAGCTACAGAACAAAACTTCACAGTTGCCCTTGAGCCATTTAATATTTATATTCTTCACCGACAATTCTGGAGTTCCAAGATCCCACGGACTGTATATTAAACACTGTGCTTCTCTGGAGATGGTGTCTTCCATAAGGATCACTGAAAAGCTGTTCAAAGTCTTGGGGAGCCTCAGGATGAGCGGTGATCCAATCTGATTGTGAACTCAGGGCAATGGATACAGAGAGATCACTGATTGGTTGGAAGGTTCCATTCATTAAACACTGCTCCCCAGAATCTCATTTTTCATACTGTGACACACTCACTGGGTTCTTTGAGATAAGACCTGTTTTTAGGGTCTGTTTATAGAGGGTCATATTGTTTTCATAATGATAGATTGCTTCCATTCACATTGTATTCCTAAGTAGAGCTTTGATCCTTCCATTTGAATGGGTCAAACAGATGTTCCACCATGAGGCTTTATTAAGAAGGAAGGTTCCCACTGAAGTTTTTATCTTGCAAGGATGAGCATCTTTGGACATGCTGGAAAGGGTCACGGAGGGTACCTCCACTCCAGTAGACCTCAACACCATCTGCTAGCCTCCTGAGGCCTGTCCGCCCCTTCATGCCTATGAAGTTTCTTCTCGAGGAAGAAACGTACCCAGAAAAGAGGCAAATGATTAATTAAGGATTCACATGTCTAGATATAAAACTAGAAAAATCTGATTGGCAATAGAATGGTCATAGATGCAAAGGTTCTAAATCACCCTAAGAATTCCTCTAGTGACATAACTATAGTACATCAAAACTCCTTGACTATGAATTTGCATTCCTTTCTATAAAGCTATTATTGTATTGTAGAGAAGACACAAATATGTACTTTTTTCTTTTTTAAAGTACAATCCTTTAGGTAAAAAGAATTTCATAAGGTATTACACAGTGGATTATTGGCACCTAAAACTTTAGTCTTCTTAAAAATAGTGAGGTACTTATCCATAATACAATTATGTGCTAGAAGAAGAGGGTAAGAGATTGCCAGAACTAATGATTTGTCAACAGAACTCATCATTTTGCAACTAAATATTAACTGTAGATTGAGATTGCAGACATTCTGCTATTTTTCTCAAAATTACTTAACCTATTTGATGGCTCCAAATGTGCACAGTGACCCTTCCTTAATGTTCATTTTTATTATATGCGGCATCTGTTTAGATGCATATGCTGAATTAATGGCTTTTATAAATTCCAGATTTATACTGGTATCATAAATATACTCAATATTAATGAAATTCATTTTTAGACAGTGCAAAATGTACAATCAATGACAAAATGTTTCTCTGGGGAGCAATAAAGCTAAACATAGTCAAAGTGTGCTGGGCGGCTCCCTGTGTCTTTGAACAAGGGTCAGTAAATTATGAATATTCTGTGCATCCAACTGCTGGCCTCAGGCACTGGTTAACAACCAGGTAAAATAAACACTCAGCCAGCCCTAATGGGACCTATAATAATATCTACTAGAAGCACCCAAATTATTGGTGGTGAAGAAAAATGTTTTTGATAGTTTCCTGAAAGGCTTCTTTTTTACTTTAGTTTAAACTAATACATCCTCAAATATGTATAGAATACCTTCTGTGTGCAACATGCCTTGGCACATAAAAAAGATAAGAGTCCTTGGGCACTAGGGTGACCGGGGCGCAGCAGAATGGCAGCAGCAGGATCAGACCTCGTTAGGTTCTGCACAGCCAAGAGCATAGTAAGTAAAGCAAGCCGACAGCCCTCAGAATGGGAGAAGATTTTTGCAGGTTATGTCTCCAACAAAGGTTTGATCACCAGAATCCATAGAGAACTCAAACATATTAGCAAGAAAAGAACAAGTGATCCCATCTCAGGGTGGGCAAGGGACTTGAAGAGAAATTTCTCTAAAGAAGATTGGCGCATGGCCTACAGATATATGAAAAAATGCTCTCCATCCTTAATCATCAGAGAAATGCAAATCAAAACTACTTTGAGATATCACCTAACTCTGGTAAGATTAGCCCATATCACAAAATCCCAAAACCAGAGATGCTGGCGTGGATGTGGAGAAAAGGGAACACTCCTACACTGCTGGTGGGAATGTAAACTAATACGTTCCTTTTAGAAAGACATCTGGAGAACACTTAGAGAACTAAAAATAGACCTGCCATTTGACCCTGCAATTCCTTTATTAGGTATATTCCCAGATGACCAAAAATCGCATTACAA
>CAUYQV010030468.1:0-10743 GCA_963574575.1 Galagoides demidoff | reverse complement strand
AAAGACATTATTCAGGGCTGTTGCACTGGGGGAGAGAGAATTATCAGAAATAAAGGGTTGGTGAAAGGAGAGATGTTAGGCCATGTGTGTTTTCTAATTAGTCTCACCCAAAAGAAAAGTAAACTTTCTCATATTTTTGTGATAACAGTTACTTTTGTGACTAGTAAAGCGGTATCCACAGAAGTTAGGCTCTATCCACATAAAGAAACTAAGGATTGGGGGGCTTTCTCTCTTGATCATCACATGTCAAATGCATCAGTCCTGTGACCTTGAGACAGATGGTCCTGGATTATAGATTTGAGAAAAGGGTTTTTTAAAAGATTTATATCTGAAAGAATTTGCAACTGCGAGGTTTCTAAAGTAAATACTTCAAGAAAAAGGAAGGGAATGATTTCTATGGTTAATCCATTTGGATTTAAGTTTTAATGGTTAGAATTAGGTCAAGGTCAGGTATTACAGATGGACATGTGGGTGCTTAGGGAAGAGTCATATCTTGATGTGCTTGCCTTGCTAAAAATAATGATTTAATGAGCCTAAAGCCAATTTTCAATTGTTTATTATAAGGTTGGGAATTGAATTAAGAAAAAGATTGCAGATGTTGGACAAAAGGGAACAGAGGCAGGAGAGAAGTGGATCAGAGAAACCCAGAATCTGTTGCTTAGTGGGACAGACTGAAGCCCGGCATTTTCCAGCAGTCTGTCCTGCTGGAGCTTCACGCCTCCCCCAGCACGACTCAGCTCAGGGGTCACTGAGCACTGGGAGACCAGGCTCACGGGGGTGGGGAGGGCTGCCCTCTCAGGGGCAGTGTGTGCATTTGGGGAGTTAGGAAAATGGTGAGGGGTGCTAAACTTGCTGGAGACAGGGCAGGAGCCTAAACCTCATTAAGAGAGAATAAAGTCCCTCAGGAAGATAAGGAGGAAAGTATCTCCTTTCTTCTGTCATCTCAATGTCGGCAGCAGTGCCAGCCTGGCTGCACACGAGGTTTCCCGGGGGTTCATCACCACTCCTGAGATTTGTGTGCGTGGTCCGACTGGGGTCTGCTTTAACATTGCTCCTGGACTGTGTTCCCTGCCCCATGCTCTGTTTGGGTTAAATAAATAATTTAAGAGTAATAACTCTAAGAAGTCAGTCAGTCTGATTAATATACTTAGTTAAAGAAATAGTTTAGTTAGAAAATTCAAGCCCAGCAAGAACCATGGTGTAAGGGTTTCGCCTTCCTTCAGTAGGCTGATGACTAAAACAGTGATGTGTGTAATGAAAAGGGTCGAGGGGCTTCCCTGGTCCTCACACTCGGAGGTGGACAGTCCTGCAGCCAGCTTTCTCAACCGATCTTATGTCTTCAAATCTTCATTTCCCCCTCATTCTCTCATCTCCACCAGTCACTGGAAAAGAACTCATGCTGTAGTTTGGGGCTGGTCCCCAAGAAGGGATCAAGAGGCAGGAAGACTCCTGTCTGAAGTTTAGCCAAGCTCAGGGAAACATAAAATGAAGGCACATGTTTACGTCATTTATAAAATACTCTATATATAGGTTTATGGTTTATTGCATGTGTTGAGTCAAAATCCTTATTTAACAACAATGATTTGAAGGACCCAAAATAAAACATAATTCTGTTTAAAATGTACAAATTGAATATAAAACAAAATTAAAATACTATTCAGCCACTAAGAATGTTGGAGACTTCACATTTTTTTATATTAACCTGGATGGAGTTGAAACACGTTTTTCTTGTTTCTCCATCACAACAATGGAAAAACTAGAATCCAATGTACTCAGGAAAACAATAAAAAATATAAATTAAAAAATAATACCTTACCCAAACATTTACCTAGCACTTACATTCTGTGAGTCCAAATAATCTAGAGATGATTTATAGTATAAGGGAGAACGTAGGTAAGTTGTCTGCAATTACGATGACATTTTACATCTGGGACTAGAGTGTCGTCTACAGATGTTGGTATTCACAGGGCCTTGGATTCAATCCCCCATAGGTAGGGGATTGTCTGTATTGATTTCTGTCTATAGAGAGAATAATTTTTGCAAGGAAAGAAAAGACACGATTTAAATACTTGAAGTCAAATGCCTTGAGGAGCAAACTGTACAGACAATGTTTTTACTTCACACGGCTTCCTTTCTCCCCAGGACCAAGGCCACTGGAACCTTCTGAAAGACACCTTGTGCTATGCTTTGGGATTTAAGGTTTTGCCCCTCAAATTGTGTTTAAGCACCTAGTTCTCTTTTACTGTTAAATTTTGTTCTACAGTCTTAATTCTTTTCCCTGATCATCAGATTTCTAATCTCTGTTCCTCTGCCCTCTCTCCCAAGCCCACCATAAGAAAGCTTGCTTGTAAAGTTTTCCTGCTTGCAATTGTGGTTTCCCCCTTATATACTATCCTCTCTCTCACTCCCTACATCTCCAGGAAATGTGACACATAAGTAGCAGCCCCGCTTGATCTGACTTTGGCTCAGGATTGCTGCACCAGCCTGCACTCACTCCACGGGCTCCAGTCTGTCTGGGGAGGAGGTAATCTGACAAGAATAACTTAATAGCCAGAGGCAGCCTGCGCACCAAGCACACACTTGCCAGGACAGCAGAAATGCTAAGTTTACCGTAAGGGATGAGCAGCTTTTTAAAAGTTTCTAGCTGCAGGGAATTAAAGTTTCCAGATGGCAGAATTGCTGCTGATCTGAGTCCAGACACTCCACCTTGCAATTCTCCAAGACACAGTCCTACTCTGAGCGATTCCAACCCTAAACTCAAAAAGCAGTCTCCTCTCCTTACCCAATTCACCTTTTTCTACTTTCAGAAGAGGTGTAGGCCATTCTTATTTTTGTCTATGCAAACTATAGGTACAAACTCATTTAATAAATAGTATGGGCAATTTGTAAAACAATGCACCAGATCCAGGAGACACACCACTGTTTATTTATTTTCACACTCACTTTGGCCTCTAACAGGGCCAATAATTATATCCACCTGGGCTTCAGGTCATTCTTTTGAAAATATTATTGTACATAATGTTGTATGAGAGCAAAGCTAGTGTCTTGATTTAATAAAAAGCTCCTATAAATAGCTCTAAAATCCTAATCCAAAATATAGTAATGTCCTACAATCTCACCATCTGGAGATCAGACTCCTGGCAACTTGAACAAACAGGCATGGCTCCAAACTCAAAATAGTTCACAAAGGTCCTGGGTGGTAATTACAGACCTCAGATGTCCCAGAGACCAGGCCTTTCATTTCTCCCATTGACGATGCATTGAAATTATCATGAGGATTAGAGAACTGTTCATAAAAGCAGACAGAGTGAAATATTATTTCTAAACAAAACCAGACACATATTAAACGGGGCTCAGCGGGGTATCACCCTTTGTTTTATTCTGTAGCCCATTGTTTCAAGGTCATTGATTTAATCATTAATTTGCAAAGTCACCTCTGTCATATATTAAGTTTCTGTACTTGTGTGGGTCTGTTCTAGGTTCTTTATTCTATATCATTGGTCTATATTTAGAGTGTCCTAAAAATTGTAGTTATCTTTTTTTTGTTTGTTTTTACTAGATTCTAAAGGCTTATTGAAAGCTAAAAGCATTCATTTATCCAAGTTCCATTTGTAGAAGAGCAAAAAAAAAAAAAGTATTCATTTATGTGACTCCCTAAATGAACCAAAATTTTTTCCAAATAAGAGCTTTTATGTGAAAATATCTGTATAATTTCTTTTAATATCTGCTGCTTATTCCACAATAACATTGTTTTAATTACTATGCTCCATTGTATGTCTTGAAATTTGATGGGAAAAACTCATAATTTATTCTGAAAATTTGTTTAGTCCAGGTCATTTATTTTTATATAAAATGTGGGATCAGCTTCTTAAGTTCCACTTAAAAAAAACATACTTGTGATTTTTGTAATTATTTTCTCAAATTTATAACTATCTAATAATATAAGAAAATAAACACCTTGATTTTTTCATGTATTATATGCTTTTAAAAATTGAATATATTTCTTAAAAAAAATCTTACATATCTTTGGATCAATTAATTTCTTATACCTTATAAATTCTTTATTCTATTTTAATTATACATTTCAATGACTGGCGTATAAAAGTAATCAAATTTTAAATGTTGATCTCCATTCAATATCCAATTCATGTTCTAATTTTATATTTTAAAGTGTCTCATCATATAAAAATTACCTTTTTTTAACTCCTTTTCAGTATGTGTGTGTGTATATATGTACATATATAGGTGTGGGTTTTTTTGTTTGTTTGTTTTTGTCTGTTTCATTTTTTTTTTTTTGAGACAGAGTCTCACTTTGTCACCTTGGGTAGAGTGCCATGGTGGCATAGCCCATAACAACCCTAAACTCCTGGGGTCAAGCTATCCTGTTGCCTCAGCCTCTCCAATACAATGCAATTTTTCTATTTCTAGTAGAGACAGGGTCTCACTTTTGCTCAGACTGGTTTTGAACTCATGAGCTCAAATAATCTACCCGCCTCGGCCTCCCAGAGTGGCAGGATTACAGGCCCGAGCCTCTGTATCCAGCCAGTACTTTTATGTTCTTATTGTCTTACTGCCCTGCTTGGAACATTAAGTAATAGAAACAGTGGAATATGGCATCATGGCCTCCTCTTAAACTTAATGGGAGTTATGCCATCATATTTCTAGAATAGTGATGTTTGCTCTGTTGAGATAATCTTTTTCTCAAAACTGTTAATTTGGTGTATGCCATTTTCATATTTAGGAAGGTGAACCATTCTTCTATTCCATAAAGGATATTTATTTCCACTTCTGTGACTGTGTTTTATGAACTATCATCTGTATTTGATTCTTGAATGAAACAGATTATTTCTCCTCTCTAACTGTTTGTAGTCCGATTAGCCTCCAAAAATAAGACCACGCAGATGAAGCTGCAGTCTAGGAAAGCCAGGTCTATTCATTAGGTGACTGGGCTCTCCTCTGTTCTTGTGCTATTGGCTGAAGAATGGCCAGACACACTGATGGCAAAGCAAAAAAGAAGCAGAGTTTATTAAGCAAAGAAACATAACTTGACCATGAACAGTGAACTGTCCCCTATTATAAAAGGAGGCCTTGATCATGATCTGGGGTCCTGTTTACATTGTCTAGGCTGGGCCAGCCTTACTGTGTGAGGTTCAGATGCAGACATTGAACCCCTCTGATGTAAGTTTGGGAGTTATGTGGCCTGAGTCTTACAGAACCTGTGGCTCTCCGAAAGCCTACTGTGCGTGCTGGGCAAACTGCAAAGCAGATTTAAGCCAATGACATAGTAATTAGCCTGTGGCCAGCTTCCAGACTCTATTGAAACTGCCCTGCTTGGCTGATGGGGGGTGTCCCCCCATTCCTTGCACTTGGCATGTGAAGCTGTGATTGGCAGAGTGTTCCTTCTTCCCCATATGGGGCCAACTGCTCAGGGCAGCATCAAGGTGGGGCCCAGGCCTTTGTCCCCAAGAGAGCCCGAGTCTCACTGTCCACCTGTTGACCCAATACAAGAAGAGAAATCACACTCTCAGGCCACTCACCAAACACACTCACCAAACACAGGAAAAGATGAAGTATTAGGAGATTGGGGGAAGAGTCGGGTTTAGGTTAAATTTAAATGAATGTTTTGGTTGGCTGAGATTAAAGTCTGACTGTACATAAAGGGGCCAATGTCAGCTTAGAACTGAAAAGGGAGTCCAGGCTTTCTGTTTGCTTGAAAATGATAAACTGTGGTAAATATGGCATAGAGTTTGGAAACCACCTAGCTGACATTCTCCATCAGGACCGGAAATCTAGTCACCTTCTCTGTGTTAAAGACAATTAGACCCTCCAGGTAAGTGTAAGATAATACATTCATGCTGATGTAATTTCAAACAGTTGCTCGAAGTCTTTCATCTTGGAGATAGAGAACAAATTTTTGTACTAAAATGTAGTACCTGAATGATGAGATTACTACTTTACTTTAAAGTTGTAAAGATATCTTTGTGGGGAGGGGGGGAAGAATGTTTCTTGTACATGTAGCTGCGTTTATCAGTATATGTTATTCTGGCCTGATGAATGGAAGAGCAGATTTTTTTTTTGATCAAATCATAGCTGTGGACATTAATGCAATCATGGGGTACAACATGTTGACTTTATGTACAATTTGAAATATTTTCATCAAACTGGTTAACATAGACTTCATGGCATTTTCTTAGTTATTGTGTTAAGACATTTATATGCTACACTTAGTAAATTTCACATTTACCCTTGTAAGATGCACCGTAGGTGTGGTCCCACCAATTACCCTCCCTCCACTGATCCACGCCCCCTCCTCTCCCCTCCCTCTCCCCTTCTTCTTGGGCTATAATTGGGTTATAGCTTTCACATGAAAGCTATAAATTGGTTTCATAGTAGGGCTGAGTACATTGGATACTTTTTCTTGAGATACTTTGCTAAGAAAAATGTGTTCCAGCTCCATCCATGTAAACATCAAAGAGGTAAAGTCTACATCTTTTTTTAAGGCTGCATAATATTCCATGGTATACATATACCACAATTCATTAATCCATTCATGGGTTGATGGGCACTTGGGCTTCTTCCATGACTGAGCAATGAATTGGACTGCAATAAACATTCTGGTGCAAATACCTTTGTTATAATGCGATTTTTGGTCTGCTGGATATATACCTAGTAGAGGAATTACAGGATCAAATGGCAGGTCTATTTTTAGATCCCTAAGTGATCGCCAAACATCTTTCCAAAAGGGACGTATTACTTTGCATTCCCACCAGCAGTGTAGAAGTGTTCCTTTTTCTCCACATCCACGCCAACATCTCTGATTTGGGGATTTTGTGATGTGGGCTAATCTTACTGGAGTTAGATAATATCTCAAAGTGATTTTGATTTGCATTTCTTTAATGATTAAGGATGATGAGAATTTTTTCATATGTCTGTAGGCCACGCACCTGTCTTCTTTAGAGAAATTTCTCTTCAAGTCCCTTGCCCACCCTGAGATGGGATCACTTTTTCTTTTTGCTAATATGTTTGAGTTCTCTGTGGATTCTGGTTATTGAGCCTTTGTCGGAGACACAACCTGCAAATATCTTCTCCCATTCTGAGGTCTGTCTGCTTGCTTTACTTACTGTGTTTGTGGCTGTGCAGAAGCTTTTTAGTTTGATCAGGTCCCAGTAGTGTATTTTTAGTGTTACTTCAGTTGCCCGAGGGGTCCTCCTCATAAAATATTCACCCAGGTCTATTTCTTCAAGTGTTTTCCCTGCTCTTTCTTCTAGTATTTTTATAGTTTCATGTCTTAAGTTTAAATCTTTAATCCAGTGAGAGTCTATCTTAGTTAATGGTGAAAGGTGTGGGTCCAGTTTCAGTCTTCTACAGGTCACCAGCCAGTTCGCCCAGCACCATTTGTTAAATAGGGAATCTTTTCCCCACTGAATGTTTTTAATTGGCTTGTCAAAGATCAAATAACAATAAGTAGCTGGGTTCATCTCTTGGTTCTCTATTCTGTTCCATACATCTATCTCTCTGTTTTTGTGCCAGTACCATGCTGTTTTGATCACTATCAATTTATAGTATAGTCTGAGGTCTTGCAGAGAGATTCTTCCTGCTTTATTTTCATTTATAAGTAATGTCTTGGCTATTCAAGGCTTTTTCTGATTCCATATAAAAGCAAGTATTATTTTTTTTTTGAGATCTTTAAAGTATGACAGTGGAGATTTAATATGGATTGCATTAAAATTGTATATTGCTTTGGGTAGTATGGACATTTTAACAATGTTGATTCTTCCCAGCCATGAGCATGGTATGTTTTTCCTTTTGTTAACATCTTCAGCTATTTCTTTTCTCTTTATACACATCTTTCACATCAAATATTTCATCTTCTTTGGCACTACTGTCAATGGAATAGAGTACTTGACTGATTTTTCAGCTTGACTGTTGTTGGTATATATAAAGGCTACAGATTTAAGAGTGTTGATTTTGTAACCTCAGATGCTGCTGTATTCCTTGATCACTTCTAAGAGTTGTGTAGTAGAATCCCTGGTGTTTTCCAGATATATAATCATATCATCTACAAAGAGTGAAAGTTTGATCTCTTCTGACCCTATACCCTTGATAGCCAAGAGCAGATTTTTTTTTTTGTTTTCTCTGGTGGAGATAATTCTCTGTCTCTCTCTCTCACTTATATTTATACTTGTATAAGTTAATTCTCTCTCTCTCATTTCTATTTATACTTGTATAAGTATACTTAAGCATATTTACACCAGCAGTATATGTATGTTGATAATAATACATTTATATAATAATCTAAAGATGTATTATACATACACTCACACACTGATGCACATACACACAAAAAAATTTAAACGTTTACACTCCATCTCTCCTTTTAGTACCAACGTTTGAATTTTCAGAAAAGTATTTAGTTTTATAAATGTACTGCTTTAAAAAAGTACACTCTTGTTCTTTCCATTAATTATTTTGTTATCAACATTAAATTTCAATTTTAAGTTACACAAATGTGTAGAAGATAATATAATAAAATAACCTGTGGCTCTTTAACAAATACTGTCATTTTACTAAATATGCCTTCCATTTGTTTCTCTGGATTTTTTGAGGTATAAAATACCATGGATATTGTTAATGTCTCCTGATACTAATCTTTGCCATTGCTCCCTTCCCAGTGTTAGCAACTGTCTAGTTATGCACAAACACACACAACAAATCATTTAATATTCATAAGGAATTAAAATCTAGATCACTGAAAAATAAGAATATATATGTATTATGTACTAATATGTGAACACATACATACAGAGATACAGTCCTCTTGTTTTTAGTGACTGTTTTTCATTTCTATGTTAAATATTTGATAGTTTTGACATCCATTCTTATTTCTTTTACTTGTGCTGCTTATTGCTCCGTAACATCTCAGGATTTTTTTTGTTGTTATGTATTTGATTTGCTTTGTTTTGTATCTTATAGAAATTTTGCTTTTCTTTTGGTTTCAGCAGTTTAACAATACTTACTCCAAGTTTCCTTGTATTATGGTGTATGCCCCATTAATTTTTTCCAAAATTATGTTTTTCTTTGATGACAGATTTTTTTCATGTTTGTTCAGAATCCTCATGAATTTTGATCCTCAGGTTTGCCGTACATAGGTGGAGCCCTTTTTTCTCCTCCTTTTCAAACTGTCTCTGCACACTGACCTCTACTAGTTTAGTAATTTTGTGTTTATTACTCTTGTTCTCCATGGAGTTGCCATTTTTAAACTAAATTCAAAAACTTTCACTATCTCCCTGTTACCTTATGGTGATGAGAATATAAAATATAAATAAAATCTGATGAGTGATTTTATTGATGACTTGGCCAGTTCCAGAGTTTAATATGTTGTGTTCACATCTCATGTATGAAGCTTCAAGTAACTCACTGCTCAAAGAGCCCGGAGCATGCATTTTTCTTTAGATGTGTTCTTGAAAAGGAAATCCCCACCAGTCTCTGGAGTCAGGTGATCAGTGTCAAACAGCATTCTCCCCACACACACACCACTGACATGAGTAACTTTTAGTCCCCTGTACTCTATCCTCTCTGTGCTTACCTGCTTTCAGAAGCCAGAGTCCAGCAGACCACAATGTCTAACTTGTTCAATTCATGGAATTTTAAATCACAAAGATGTTATTTTAAAGTACAACTTTCCATCTTTTAATTCACTATCAACCATTGCTATCTGTTTGCAGTAATGGATAGGGGAGAAATTTCCTCCAATGTTCCCTAGAAACACTGCCTTGCAGGAAAGCATCTTTGACTTAATTTCATATTTATAGTGAAAATCTTTGTGACTGCTTTACAATTGGATGTACTGTCTCTATTATATTCCCAAGGGTAATGTTTGTTGAATGAATGAAAATGAATGAATACGTTTTTGACTTGTCATAACAATTTGAAAATAAAAACGCATCATAATTAGCTTAAGATATTCACACATAGAGTGTCTTATTTTATTTGATAATTAAAATTGTGTGCCTTTTAAATTCCTTTTATCTTACTGGATGATTCGCTTTTGAAAATGGTTCATTTCTCTATTGTGCTAGATAAATAAGTCAAAAGAATTCAGATAATATTTTCCTGAGGATACAATAGTTTGGCAACAAGAATTGGCCTAAGGACATAAAGAAACTTACTTTTCTACTAGAAAGCCAAGTATATTTTAAACTAATTATTGTGATTATGGTAGACAACCTAAAAAATCCATTTGAGAATTTTGTTATACTATAAAGTGATTTGAAAAATTATTTTAAGTAAGTGTATTTCTCTTCAAGACTGGTATATAATTTTTTTCTGAAACAAAACTTTAGAGTGAAACAAGATTTTCATGGAAATATTATTTAACATAGAAGGATCATATCATAAAAGAGTGACCTACATGGAATTATTAAGAATTTAATTTTTTAAAATCGTTCAATTTACTTTTCATTTTCTTCAGATAATAGTGGGTTAGTGATTTGATCTTTAAAAATATTGCCTATCACTATCCTAGAGCAAAGAGTTTCTCAAACATTTTGTGACTATTCAAGTTATCTTCTGCCATTTTTGTATCACAAACACGTTTCCAATCCCACATAAAAGCAGAAACACCCTTCTTTTCCCCATGATTGTTTGCATTTTCCTTTGTGGTTTGTTCCAGAGTGGACCGTTGATGATTGATGGAACCCAGCAGGCTGTTACAGCCATTCCAAGAACAAGCCACGTCTTCAT